>OMLM01001553.1:58017-83196 GCA_900302695.1 Helostoma temminkii | reverse complement strand
TTTTATCTTTAAAGAATAAGGAATGTGATTTTCTATATTTTTGTTATTGTCAAGTCCTATAAAAACACCTACTGTAAGTCAATGATGAATTAGGCAGTTCTTTTTTGTTTGCTGTAACATCTTGTCTGTGCTTTATACCTCCATTGCACTTCATAAGATATTACAATTACATTATGTTTCATCCTTATAAAAATATGCTACAAAACCTAAGATTGACCAACACAGTTTTCTCGTGGAGATTAATTCAAAGATTTAAAAAGTGGTGATCAGTTTGAAATAAAATATCAGTCAGTGTTTAATCTACACAATTTTGATTAGTTTTAGACAAATGTTCTTTCTTGTAACTCATGCTACCACTCATTAGATTTTCTATACTTGCCAATTGTAGCTTTGAGTAAATGTATAAAAAATAATTTACTAAAAGTATCAGATTGTTAATACGGATTATTCTGAAGTAGCTCATGAGGGAGTTAGTTTTAACTTCTTTATACCATTACATAGTTGAGTTCAATGGTTCGTGGAATAATTCATTATTAATAATCATGAAGAAAACAGTTCTGCTTTATTAATTTTTTCCTATTTTTAACTTTGATTCTTTAATGAGAATTTTCCATACATCTCTTTTTGGTTGAGCTATTAACCCTTTTGAAACATTACCCCTGCTACACAGTGCATTTTTATTAGCTTGTCACATTTTTGTGCAACATCTTTAATAGTGATGTAACTGTTGCTATGAAATAAATGCGGTGGAGCAACAACGACAATATTTAATTTTATATTTAGTGCAACTAAAAAAGAAGTACTTAAATACTATACTTTTAGTATAGTTAGTTTAGTGTGTATTTATTTTCTACCTTTAATACAACTATACACTGTGCTGTGGTATGGTATGGTATGGCAGTGTGCATAATTTTAGAAATTAAACCAGATAATGCCCGTACACATTACATCTCAGTGTCCACAAAACAACGGCAGAAAGGTCAGTGTGAATCAACACAATGACCCGCAAGCAAACACAGCCAGACCAACAACAAAGCTCTAATCAGCTGCTCAGACGTTCTGGAAATTACTCCATTACATAGACAACTCCCTGATGAAGTAAGGAGACAAGAAGCAGGGAGATAATACACTCTTGAACACTGTTGCGGGGTTACTAATATCCACTCTGGACTGGCAGTGATGAATGAGATTCCTGGGTTATGTGGAGTTGTATTGAGCACAAGGTAAGAGAGAAAGGAATTCAAAAAATGGAAGAAGGCAGTTGGGTGATTAACCAAAGGTTGGCTGAATGGTCCCTCTGATAGTTATTTCAAACATGTATTGTTACACTGGTGCTCTGCAGTGTTTGAATGTGGGGTCTTATTATTCTCATGGCAGATATCCAGACACTTCAGGAAAGGTTGGGAATTCTTTGTGCAGACATTGTTTCACCAGGCAATGTTTTCATGCTTGGTTTTATTACCAGGCAAGGCTGTTGTTTTATCCTCTCATTGGTAATCAATATTTTATCACTCGACTGAATTGAGCTCACCTATGGAAAGGTTTTAACTACGTAGTAACACCTACATGTGGCATAGAAGTATAATATAAATAGTTAATTTACACATCAAGTCTCGACATACGTAGATTTATTATATTATAGTACTTGTACTGTCTATATGCAGGTGAGATGCCGATTTCCGACTGCCAATTTCCAAACTGTGACAAAAGACCATGGACACTTGCGTTGCTGTTTCGACCTCTGTTTCAGAATTGCTACACCCCTAGTTGGTAGTCACGGTTCAGATTAAGATCTTACCTTTACAGACTAAGCCAGTGGTGCATTTTTTGTTTGTGCACGCAATGCCAGAGTGTCCATATAGGCAAAGTTGGCAATTGTCTAGAGATTTGGCAGGGGCAACAAAATGTGGGCCAAAAAAAAAGCTGAGCTGAGGAATCATGCTGCACATTTGCACATGGAGTGCTCACACCTGAGCAGGCCTTAAAAAAGATGAACAACTAAATATTTCTCTTTGTATCTCCATGTCCGATAAGGACCAGGTCCCACAGACAGTGTGCTGGTGCCAAAACGTGAGTGAAGCACAGTGAACTACTGTTTAATGCAAGTACTACAAGACTTATTTAATGCAGTATATTTACTTATGGATGTCTGGCCACCTTAATATAGCTGAAGGATCTAAATACACCTTGCATCTCTGCTTCCAGTCCAGTTTAAAATGAAGAACTCAAAAGATGAAGGCCGACATGGCAGAAAGAGAATCAAGAGGAGCAGAACGAGGCCAAACTAATTTGTCCAAGCTGTCGGCCTTAGTATTACACCTACAGACTACATTGAGCATAATCATAATAAAATACACACTGCCACCACCCATTCATTATTTGTTGAAATGTTGATTTCATGTTTATTAATTTGTATTAAGTGTTTTGTTTTGTCCATCTAGCAACATCATCTAACAGAGACATTTGTCCATCCAAAATGTCATTGCCGATAAAGACAAAACAAAAGCAGATATTTCACACTTAAAATATTATAAATTATTATTTTATATATATTTATTATTATAAAAAACTGCAATTACCAGAGCAATAAACACTAAACTGAATAAGTATGGCACTGCCACCCTATTTAAATTACTGAATGTCTTCCAGAAGGAAGTAATAGCCAGAAAATTGTTTTGCTTATAAAATGATTTACTCGAGAGTAAAATGCTTATCAACCCACTGTGCTGTTAAACTGATGAGAGACAATGGGGAGACACTGCTGGTCCAAATGTCAGTGGTAAATCTGAAGGCTGTAACGTCCTGCAACAGGAACAGAAGTCATGTATCTGCGGCAAGAAAGTGTCAACAATGTGATGACGGCTGGAAATGACACCTGGGCTCCTGCAGCTGAGGAGGCAGTGGATCTGCTATCTTCAACAGCGATGCAGTATACTTACAATTAGAGCTACTGCTATTTGAACAACAGGTTGTCTCTGCTGCAGAGGTGGCTGCTGCTGCTAGCATTAGCTAACATGTTGTACTGTGTGTTATACAAACACTTGTCTTAAAATATTTTACACATCACTGATATTCTCCACTTTCCCCTACGTTATGACCCAACACAAGATTAATGCTCTGCCATGGAGTGGTAACCAGTGTGGTATTGGTAAGTAAGTAAGTACGAGTATGAGTATGAGTACAGGATAGCATTACAAGATCCGATACCGGTATCCAGACATTCTTAGTGATAATAATTCTTTGACAATTTCACTTGATAAAGGAGTTTGGTTATCAAATTCGTTGCTGTGTTTTACAACTGAATTAATCAATAAAACAATAAGTACAATAATGCACCTCTGTGTTTATCTAATATGTAATATTAAGGGTTAATAATATAATAACGTGTTGGCTTTCATTGTAGCTATGCGAGACGTAAGCATGTTCTTAATACTTTCAGATATGAGTAATACTGTTTACAGTATGTCAGTAGAATAAAGAAATTTGTCATTCAGCATACAGCACAGACGATGCTGTACAAAGTGCTGCATGTTAAAGATGAATGCCTGCCGCACATTGAGCTCTTCTCAATATGACCTGATGGCTATTCTAAGGATGTGAGAGCCCCTTCTCAGATCTGTAAATAGGTGTCCCATAATGACAATAATAATACCAAAGAAAAATATCTTTCAGTTTCATGAGAGAAATAACACAATCACATTTATTGTATTCTTCTGTGGCCGATGAATCGCAGGAATGGTTATCGTTTAATGTTCCCACTGCATCTATGACTATCAATACCACAAGACAAAAATACCCCCTTCCAAGGAAAAATCTTGCATTCAAACCCTTAAAGTAGCTATAAACTATATTTTTATAACAACAATTAAGTTAAATGGCACTATGAAAACAGCATGAGGATATAAAGGTGAATACAGCTCTCGTAATGTCATTTCCAGCCACAGCAGGCAGGTGTTCTCAGAAGAAAGCACTAAAAGCCTACAGCACATTATGTTTTCCTCTGCAGTAGCTGGTTCTCCCACTGCAGCATCTGTCTGCTGTCCTCCTCTCCTCCTTCTTCACTCTTCATTAGCACCAGAGTTAAATTATTAACCTTACCATTATCATCCTGATGTGCAGCATGCTGAACTTGACAATCCAGCTGTATTCTAACACAAGCTTCTGCACTTGCTAGGCTCCTTACATGTTCACTGAAACTTTTTTGAAGAGCTTCATGACAGGCAGCTTAACAAGTTATTGTTGGTGTGTTTGTGAGGTACTGTGGTAGAGTTGGTGCTGACTCACTCACTGCTTTACTGAAGTAACTGTGCAAACAATGCTGATATTTTATGTTATTATGACGAGTGTAAAAATATTTTCAGTGCATTATGAAAGTATGGCAGAGCAAATCAGGCACAGTCTCAGTAGAACTAGTGTACAGAGGATGATGTTTTTCTGATACACTGATGTTTTGTCTACAACAATCAGTGTTCTCTAATCAATTTTTCCCCATTTATTTTTATTTAACCCAACCATACAGCCTCATCTAAAAAAAGAAAGAAAGAAAAAAAGTATCAACTGAACCATAGATCTGGAGAAATGGTACACCCCTGGAGAAGACGGCTGTTATGTTGCTGCATATTTCTTCATTAAAAAAATACCTGAAGGACTGGCAGAGTGTGGTAAAAAGTACAACAATTCCCTCAGAAATTTGCATATTAAAGCCACAATGGAAAAAAAATATATAAAGTGCCTTAAACTTGTATAGTACTGGTGTAGATGTACATATTACATAACTAATAACTACAACTGTGTCATGAAAGTTCCCAGTTCACAGTTAAGAGTAAAAGAGATAGGATATTAAACATAAATGCATGCGTCCTCTGTAATCAAAAATTATTAAATGTAAAAAATTATTTGTATTGTATCTTTGAAAATGATCTAGAAAAGGCAAATCAGAAAATTCAGTTTTCTCTTCAGAGAATCTGTTGCTGATTATCACTTCAATAAATGAGCTGCAGTTATTGACAGTTTTGGCTTCGGTGATTGAGCATCAGAGTGTGGTTTATTTTCATTACTGCAGTGTGAGCATATGAGGAGGTTATGATGATTAATACTGCCTCTTCATGAGCCTGAGTGATGGAGTTTGAGAAACAGTGAGACAAGGACAGGACTTGAAAGCTTCACTGCACGTCGGCCCTGGTTAACCCTACAGTCACACAGGTTGCGACAGAGGCCGAATGTAAGTGGGCCAACAGGCCCCTCCGGTGCATTGCTGTTCAGGATTTCCCCTCTTGTGTCAGATATTGTATGTTGTAGAACTAACTTTTATGTGCTGCTACTGTATCTAAAGGCTGTGACTGCTAATTTATCAAGTACACAAAGGGCCAGCCTTGCACAGAAAGAGACCTTTACTACTTCATACTACAATCTCATATTCAAATGGGGACAAATTCTATACATGTGCACTATAAACTTGACGGTGAACGGTCTGAAAGCAACTCATTTACATGACAACATGGAAAACTGAAAATGAAAGTATCTATGAAAGGTTAGGAATGCAGTGTCAGGGATGTAGAAATAAACAATACAAAATGGTAACGAAGGAAACAAGAGTTTACTCATCTTATTATTTAACACATGCATGGTTGGCATGGCACCAGTGCAACCAGTGCAGGATCTCACAGACTTGGGTAGACGATTACATTTCTCAGGCTTACAGACATCCAAACACAGAAAGCATGAATTGACCTTTAGTTACTAAATGCTTTACTATATTAATCAGTAAATTTATCTGCTACTCTTTTTCAACCAACAAGAACTTTGTGCTAGTTCTGGGATGGAGCTAGTGCTGGTTCAAAGTTTGTTCGACTTAGGAACCGTCTAAGAACCGGTTTGTGTTTCCACAGGCTAGAGAGCCACCATAGAGCCACTATATAGTCACTATGCTATGCTTCTGCCTTGACAGTACCACTAACGTTAAGCACAACAATAACAACAACCACTACAGTGTCTTTGTACAAGTATTAACCCTGATATTGCAAGACTAAACTCACATCCAAACACTCCCGGTCCAACACATATGCGCTGCTCGTTGTATTCGCTATGTGCAGCAATTACGTTATTAAAACTAAATGTTGGCTGTTAATGTTAGCCTGTGTTAGCTTTAGTGGTTAACTTGCTAAGTAGCAAGTTTTTTCGGTCATACTGCAATTAAATCTAATAAATGATACATTGATTCTTATCTTTAAAACAAAGCTTTGGTTGATTTGGCTGATTGGTCACAATCCAGCCCCCAGCCACTAACACCATAACTTCTTAGTCCTAGTGCAGCAAAACTTTAAGACCAGGTTGGAAACAGTTTTCCTGACCTATGGAAATGCAAAGAACTGGTTCGAAAGTAAGCACTAGCTTAACCAGACAGTAAGCTAAAACTTGTTATGAAGCTCCAGAAAGCCAAGGGAAGATGCAGATTCATGTGATAATTCTCTGCAGGTTCATCACTACATTGCAAGTGACACCTATCACACTGAAATGTGCATATATGCATGAATCATCATGCTCTTGAAAGCTCTCTATATTCTCTCTTCTTAACACATCTCTTTCTTAAGTTGACATTTCTCCCTCAGTGTCTCTCCGTCTCTTGTGCTGTAGTCATTTGTTTCTGGCTGTCTTTGATCATGAGCTGAGGAGGACAGTAATCTACTTGAAGCCAAGCGTTTATATCTAGGACAGTTGCGAATTGGGTCACACGTGATTCCTAGTGCCCCGGGCCTACATGGATGCTACCTCAAAGTTTCCTCATGATTGTCTCTCTCCACTGTGCCCAAGTTTGTCAACAATGACTCGGCAGAATTGATGCAAATGTCCAGCCAAATGTCAAGGTGAGACTGTGATAAAAAACAGACACCCTGCATAATCCTCTGTGGTTTCTTGCCATTTAAATCAATAGCATGGCAGCAGGCCAACATCATAGGAGATTACAGTGATTGAAAGTAACAGCCTATTTACTACTGCGCACCTGGTTTGTGTGATATAATAAGCCATAAATATAGCTATATATTCAACAATGACTCGGTTTTTTTTGTTGTTGTTTGTTTGTTTACATTTTTAGCCACAGTCACTGCATGGCTCTAGGGAGAGAAGGATCCATCAGTCAGTTCACCAATTTGGTCATGAATTAAATGTATCAGCATGTCACAAATCTGAAAAAAACAAGCAGAGAGAGTGAACCCGAATGCAGACACACACAGACAGTCAGTGAACTACTGAGTGTAAAACAGGCTTACATACTATATAGTCTAGACAAACACGACCAAGACAACAGGAAGTGAAGTGAGTGAAGTCAGGAAACAGTGGGAGGTTGTCTATAATGGTCAAGGGTTTCAACATAGGCAAATATAGAATGGCAGGCTTCAGTAATGCAAAACAGAAGATCCAAAAATGGACAGGTGTTAACAGGTTGGCTAGAAAATACGTGAGGGGATATGAGGGACTTAATCTGGCAGAGGCAAAAGGAAACAGACTGGTATACTGTATATACACAGGGAAGTGGTTAGTCAGATGGGGAACAGTTGTGTTGAGTGTGGAAGTTGAGGCTGGATAATTAGGAAAGGCAGATGTGCAAGTAATCTAGGGAATGAATCAGGGACATCTTGGAGCTAAATGGGAAAGGGCAAGGGCTAAAGCAACAGACTGGGAAAAACACAAACAATAGTATTGGGGTTGATGTATGACACAACAGCCTCACATCCTCCTTGATTTGGCAACTAATCGGTGATCGCTTATCTTTTCATTTAGCACTTTCATCACTTCCATCAGCAATGCCTGCATTACAAATGTATTGTTAGTCTCAGCTGTTTAACATGCTAATTAGCAATTTTTTTTAAAAAGTATGCTAAACTAAGACAGTTAACACATTAAAGTGAAGTTGCGCCAAATGGCAAATGTAAACATCTTGGCATTTATAAACATGCTACATGTGCCACCACATGTTCTGGCACAAAGCGCACAAGCACGCACTGCTGACTGCCATTTATATCCCTGCGTGTATATGAACACCGTCCTGTATATGGTGAAAAAACTGTTGATGTGCATCAGCGATTTAAGTGGCGTAAACAGATTGATTTACACAGCGTGCTGAGACGACGGTCAGTACTGCCATGCCAGTGCGCTCTGTGCCAGCACACGTGTGGTGGTGCAAATGACCTCGAATTACACTACCTTAAAATTAATATTAAACACCAAATGGCAGGAGAAAGGAGAATTATGAGTTATTTGGCTTTTGCTACTGGTTTATTCTATCCAAGAAACTGAAAATGCCCAATAATACTGTTGGTTTGAATACAAATACTCCTACTCCTCCTCTATTTAGGCTCCTTGAATCAATTTTGTGATATGTGATATTTGGCATTATAAAAAAATTTGGATGCAACAATGAAATCATGAGGCTTTCATGGAGAATGTAAGGACATTTTTTTCATGATTGAAAGCATTTTTTACTTAAAAAATACTATAGTTTTAAACTGGTGAAGCTGGAGGCTGTATGATGTCTAATTATCTCCCTTTTCAAAGTAATAAGAATCGCAAAGATCATAGTCTCTCTATGTGTTTTGTCACATATAATAAAATAGTGCTCTGAAATCATGCCTGCAGATAGAAAACTGCAGGGTGCCTTGCTGGCTTTTTTGAGAACATAATACCACTGCTGATCAATGTGAATAGACATAAGGCAGTAAAATTGTTTGTAAGGCAAAGTTATAAAAAAAACACTTAACACTTATACATAATACTGCTATATTATCAGCTGTTAAGGCTACCAATGGCACCACACTGCACAGACTGACTACACAGTGATGTCAGAGAGGACGGAGGCACGTGTGCTTCCACAGATGTGCCGGTAATTATGGGGGAATGAATAGTGATGTTTTAAGAGGAGATCAGGAGCAATTACAGTGATTTAAAGCAATGGAGCCAGGCCCCGAACACACACCTTCTAATTGCGAGGCGAGATCTCACAGCAAGCACGACAGATTTGGCATGTTTGCATAATCAAACAAAGGAGACTGTATGATGTTTATCTTTCAATATTTAAAGGTCTTCATTCTGCCCGGGTGTGATAGTGCATTTGCACTCTGATGTGTTTGCTTCTGCTGCCGCTGTTGTCGCTGTTAATGACTTTGAATGAGCTTGGTGATATATTTAGCTGCTAATCACACAAAATTAATCTAAAGCCGTTTGGAAATTTTGTTGCATTCCAATAGCTTGCGGGAATCCGTTAGATAGGAGTGCATGTGAGGGAGTATCCACAAGAGGCCCAAACAGGGATATAATTTCATTTGATTGCCACACTCATCAAGTCCAAATGAAGATTAATGAACACATGATAGAGAATTGAAAATAATAATATTCCAGTTGTCTTTAGGGCTCTAATTTGTTTGAGAACATGCTGTCACGCTACAGAGGGCTTATTGGCATTTGCTAATGGACTGCTCATAGTAATGGAGCTAAGGAGAGGGGCATCTGTTTACACTAGTAAGGCCAAAAGCTACAGAGAGTAAGACTAGAAAGTGATATCGTAATGTATGGGCTAAAGAGATACTGTACTTGTGATGTACTGTAATGAAAAGAAACCTAAACATCAACAGTGTGTGAGCAGGAACAAGTCTGTGTATGAGTAGGGGGGAGTCCAATTCCCTAAATAACTTGTTCATTGATCGTAGCAAGTAGATGCAGTATCGATGGTGTTGTTCACCCAAAGGACCTAAATCCACCAATAATTAATTGCAATAGAAGAAGGAGGTATAGTGTCTATACTGCAATGCAGCTCTACAGAGTATATTGAAGATCCAGCATATGAAAGTCCCAGGTCTCCTACATAATATTAATTTGCAACAATAAGTGCATTTTTAGGGAAATCATTTGAACAAGATCAACAGAGAAAAATAACACATCTTGTACACAACTGCCAAGGTGCAAACATTTTTAATAAACATAAAATTTATTTTCAGTTTTTCATTTTATTTTATATTTTTATTTATATTTATATTTAGACAGACAGTGATTTGGTTGTGATCAGGCACAAATTAACCTGGGTTAGGTTAAAAATGCCAAATTGTCATCCTAAAAATACTGCTTTCTTACCTTAAATCATTCTAACAAGTCACATTCATCAGACTCTATAACCTCAGTGGCCCCAAAGTTTTAGAAAAATTTGAATATTTTGGGGAGGCTTTACTTCTCCTAGAGTCTCAATAGCACCATCTATGGCATGAGTAACTTAATAACATAGAATTGTGACATTTTTATTTTTAATACTGGCAATGTGCCATTGTATGTATTATTGCTGATTCTTCTTCTTCTGATTATATTTTAGCACTTAATATTTGTGTTGCTGTGAGACCAGATATTATTCAGTTAAATGTCTTTAAGGCTAAATGGTTGCAATCCTGTGCTGCTGGCAGACACCAAAAGGTGAACGTCACTTTAAGTCAACCAACCTAGCAACACCTTGACTTTCAATAAGAAACTGGCAAAACAATTAATAATCTCTAAGAAACACAGCTGCGTGTGGCCTCACATTCAAACATTGTCATCTCTCACAAAAGCCTACAGCATTAAAACTTCTTTAAGTGTTAAGTTTCATGCTTGATCCCTGAGTTATAAAATTAGAATATGAAGATTCAGTTTCCATAGACTCAAGCCTCAAGAAATGTTAGAAGAGTGTGGGTGCTTGGCATCCACCTCCACAAAAAGGTAAAGGTGATCTATATTGCAGCTAGAGAACACACTGAAATTTTCACTTCAGCATGACAGCGATACTCACAAACATCTCTGTGTGTAAACTAATTCATCACTGCTGCCAGAACAAGTACCTCACTATTAACAATGCATGCAGACTGAAATAAACAGCATTACACGAAGTAATTCCTTATGTGAAAGGACTGACCTGAGACACTGAAGCCTTACTCAAGATTATTGATACAGTTACAATTCTGCATAATGAGCTACAATCATTGTCTCCCTCCACTCATCTGTGTAAAGCAAGAAGCAAGCAGTGTTTGTATCAACACAGCTCAATAGCCCTACGCCTGTTGATATGAGTTATTAATACCAGTGTACTCTTGATGCTCTTAGCTCTTGGTGGCTGACACTGCATCTGCACAACATCTTATTCCAAGCAACATACAAATTGAAAGTAGAGATGGCGCAGGTTTATGAGTTCTGTCGCAGCCAAGGCTAAGGGATCAGGTCCAACACAGCTCAGATGAAATGTGTGATTTGACAGGAAGGAGATGACATCCCTATGATTCCCTGAGTCATCAATTATATACTCTAAGACCTTTCTTCATCTCATCTCTCCTTTCACTCTCACTGTGTTTAAAAATGTAATCCTAACTCAAGTGCTATTTTATTAACTTTACAGTATAAAATAAGTTGGAAAATCGTAAAGGCAGAACATTGTGTGCAGAGCTTATCTGCTCTGACTCAAGTGCTGTACACTGTACAGCACCCAGCGCCGTTATTTTCATCTGTCCCCGTCAAAGGTTCACAAAGGTGAAGTCATGCATAAGCACATTCACATTTATGCACAAACACTACAACTTCTGTTGCTACCTTACTCATCGCTGGGGGATAATGTGTGGGCTGATCTTCTGGGCAATATCAGATCCCTCACAACACCTGACACAGAAAAAGGTGAGAGATTTAGAAACAAGCATGAAACAGCAAGAAATAAGGTACATGTTTGTGTAAGAGATGAGGAAAAAATATGTATGAAGGTTAAAGAAAATGTCAGCTGTTAACATCTTTCATTACCATATCTCCCTTATAAAGACTTCTTGCACTCAGAACAGAATGCCATTAATTAAACTATTTACAATCTTGAAGTTGATGTTTGAAGGTCCCATATTATGCAAAATCTGTTTTTTTAAATACATTTATATGCCTATCAGGTGTTTGTAGAGACACACCAAGCACCTCATGTTTTTTTACATTTCCAACCCCCAGAACAGATCTGGGGCTCTCCCTACAACGAACCATCCACCATAATCTCTGCCCATTTCTTGGTGTCTGCCATTATTGGGTTTGACTAGAGACATGGTGTAAAACTTTTAAAGCCATTTTATGGGTTTATTAGGCTGGATTATGTTAAAATCGTATGGTTTGTGGAGGGGCAGCTGTGCTGTCACGGCTATACTGCTGCTGAGGAGAAGGAAAAGATGCTGACTGTTTCAGTGTAAGCAGAGCGTTATAATACTACATCTTTACGCTGTATTTTTAGTGTTTTTGGCAGTCTGCAAAGGAACTCTGTACCCCGTCCTTCCATACACCATATGAAGTTGGCTAAATGCGAGGCACAGCAAACAGGAAGAGAGAGGGGAGCGGGCTAAAACGAGTTGTTGCAGAGACAGATTCTGATCGCAAAATTTCCAGGGCAGCATGAAAATTTACAGGCACATTCTGCGGACATCAGAGACCTGTCTTTTAATACCAAAAAGGAGGATAATATGAGACCTTTGAGAACACAGAAAGCATGTCAGTACCCCCAGGCTGTAAGTTTGACAATACATACAAAAACGCATACTTTAGTGTGAGCATGCAGCTATTTTAGGGAGCTAGTGTATACTAGGATGAACTTTACTCATATAAAATGAATCATATTTAGTAAAATTGATTAGTTCATTTTGAGCCAGCACTATTCATAGATGCCCATAGCATTACCAAACATGATTACTCCTCCAAGTAGCCATCCTAAATGAAATGATCTGTTTCCAGCTTGCTAATGAAAAGTTATGTCATACTGTATGACCAGTAGTGGTACAACAAGAACAATCTGTGGCACAGCTAGCAAAATAGCAGCCCAGCACAGCAAAACACTGGCAATGGCAACTTAAACATATTACAGTGTATAGTGAACTTATGGATATGCTGAAGAAAAGAGTTCTACATGTGTGTAGTGTAATTTGTCTGCTGAAACCTGGTTACATTAATCACCCCATTAAACACACAAATCTATCTCGTAGCCAGGGATTATTTTATCTATGTAACCTCTTCTACTGCTGCTGGCAGCAGCTTCTACGCTTTCTTTTTCATCATCAATATGTGCTCCAACAGTCTCAGTTATCGTGACACTAATCTGATTCTCATCAACAAAATTTTGCATTCTTCTAACTCTAATAAATAAATAAATACATTTTTTAGTTTGTTGCTGTGTTGGGTTTGTGTTTACAAAAATCTATGCAGTCAATGCGCACATCTTCACATCAGTGCCTTTTTAACCACAAAAATAAAATAGTTTCAACCCCTGATTTATAGTTAAAAGGTCTTTCATCTATCAAGAACAAAACTGAGTCAGACATTAAAATATATGATGAGCAACAGTAAGTGAAGCAACACAGTTTGTTAACTATGTGCTACTGCTTCATGGTTAAGAACCTGAGGACAGAACAACAGCATACATCAAACGTACAAGCTTTGTCAGTAACAAGATATTGATCTGGATTCATGCCCAATAAATAATGACATATGTCTGCTTGGTTTGGCCAAGTGACAACAGTGATTTTTTTATACCCCTCTCTTGCTCTCTCCCTCTCTCTCTCTCTCTCTGTCTCTCTCTCGTCTCATCTACGCCAGACATCCGTGTCTGTCATCTCTCATCCATCGCAGAGTGTCTCTTCCGGTGTGAAGAGGGACTTGAGTGAGTGGCAGGGGCATCTGAGACATGGCATGAAGATAAGGGTTCTAGTGCTCAACAGACAGTGTCAGTCTCCAAACCCCTTGGCCAGATGGTCACTGTCTGCCAGGGAAATAGCCAATTCCCCAGGTTCACCCGGGCAAATTCACACACATAAACACACATAAACAAAAAAAATAAATAAATAAGAAAGAAGAAAAATCTGAAAAATGTAATGTATTGCTTAAATGTCTGTTATTTGGAGCTGCCCTGTCAACTGAGCTATCTGCGGCCATATGTGAATTTGTTGTCAATCCCATTGTAAGCAAACACTGGTCTTAACATGGCTGGCATGGACTGCAAGGACAGGAAACTGAGAAACAAAGTCTATGTTCGATGATATCTGCCCAAGACACCCTTCGTTTCCAGAAGATATAACGGTCTGTGAGTCCCCAGATCCACAGACAGATGGAGACACTCATCCCCCCCTCACGCTATCCTCCCAGGCGGAGCCGTTCATTCTGCCCCAGGGAACATATGTGCTGCTTCTCAGAGAAAATGCAATATCTTGTATAAGGGCCAAGTTTGAGATTTGGCATATTTCCCGCGGGGCTTTTTATTGTTCTGTTGGACCTTCTGTTTTGATGGACAGGCTTGGATTCAATGCCCATGTAACACAGGGCACACTGATCTTTTCTGTGATGCCAAACTTCAAATTGAATTATATATGGTCATAGCCTTACAGTCTAAACTGAAGATTTTGTAACAGAGAAAAGCCATTTAATAGTTAAGATACTGCCAGATAAGGCAACAATGTTCAACTCGGGTGAACATGGTGCCAGTTAACAGCCAATTAACCCATTCACTTTTATAACAACTGAAGATGATTTAATTTATTTTCTCAAGATATTAAAAAGAACCTCCTCTTCCACTCTACAATTAATGCTTCATTTAATTCCAAAAAGCACTCATGCTTTATTTTTTGCTTTAATTTTTTGTTTGTCCAAAATAATTCTTTCATTTAGTACTCCATAGAGTTTGTAAGTATTCACCCCCATGGATGTTTTACATTTTATATTTCTTGAATCGTAAGGCTTCATTTATCATTAACAGAAAATGTTTTTGAAAAACAGAAAAAGATTCTTCCAAGTCAAACCAAGTAATTGAAAATATAAAATGTTCAGAGCTATTCAAAATCCCTCAAAGTACAGTGAAATCCATCATTAAGAAATGGAAGGTACAAATTTCCACTGTGAGAACATCTGCTGTTCAGGTTCTTTACCATTACAAACTTTTTGGGAGGGTCACAAAGAGGAAAAAGCTTGTATTTAATTTTGGCTAGAGTTTGGTGAAGATGTGTGGCAGACTCTGAGGTCAATAGGAAGTAGGTTCGATGGTGTGATTAAATAAGACCAGTGAGTTTTTTGACCATTAGACTATTTCCTCAGCATCATGTGTGGGAATGCTTCTCTGCAGTGGGTCCCTAAAAGGCTTGTAAGTAGTGGGTACAATGGAATCAGCAGAATAAGAGGGAAATCCTGGAGGAAAATCTCATGCAGTTGACAAGAGAACTGCAACCTGGGACAAGATTTGTTTTCCACCAAGACAATGACCTGCCAAACAGCAAAAGCTACACATAAATAATTTAAAAACAACACCGTTAATGTTCAGGAGCAGCCAAGTCAAGGCCTACACCTCAATCCAATTGAGAATTTGTGACACTGAAAAAGGCTGTTCACTTACAATTCCCATTCAAAAAACATTCGAGAAAACTTGAGCAGTTTTCAACCATAAAGAAGCTCCAGTGTGTGTTTTACACAGGTACAGGCGCCCCTGTATTAGTGGCATTACATTTAATATGATGTATAACACACATCGGATATTCATGGCGTTCAAAACATTACAGGAGGATGAACAATGATGTGCTTTTACTAATTTTGCGCATTTAAAAAAATGATTTGAACTCAAACACAGTTGATGCGTATCAATGGTCACAGGTTCTGTTTCCTGCAACAATGTGTAGGTAAAGAGAAGAAAAGCTATTCGGATGGCTATGAATTGCAGACCTGGAGTAGGAAGGAATTATTGGATGAAGTCAGAGTTGGTGTATGACTGGGGTCTACTTAAACACAACGCGGTAAAAACTCCTTGAAGTGGCAGTGTAAAAGGAGCCAAAGAAGAATGGGGAAAAATATCTGCATCCAGATGTGCACAGCCGATTGAGACCGTTCACAAAGTTACAGTGTGGAAGATGCTAAAGGCATCTCTACAAAATACTGACTTTAAGGGGATGAATACTTTGAGGCAGCTTATAAAAAGGAATCAATCTTCCTAAAGATTTAGTGCAAAAAAGAATTCAAAATCTTATATATCCATCAGACATGCACTGGAGCCCTGAACACATAATCTGGGTGAGCTGCATGTGAGAACGCAAATATCTAAGTCAGACCTACCAGAGGTTAACTAGACTTTATTCTGTGAGCCAGATATAAATATTATGTGGGAATTTCAAATAATAAATCTATTATTGAAAAGATAACAACAGATCACAAACTATCAATTTGAAAACGACAATAATGAGTTTAACCCCACTATTCTGTGGCATGTTCTCAAAGCAGTCATAAGAGGAAAGTTAATAGCTAAGATACTATTTATTAAAAAAGCTAAAGAGGAAATATATAAAAAGGAAAATACGAAATTGTTTGAAATTAAACAAAATGAGAGCACAGATGACTGCCATTAGTTTCTAAAATTAATTAGGCACAGTACTGATAAAACATTAAACACAGAAGTTGAAATAAAGGCAGGATTTTTAAAATAAGGGGGTGAACCCAAGGCAACCAAATTATTATTATTAGCAAAAATATTAAAATGTTATATTATAAAATAATTAAAAAGCAGATGATCTATGAACCCAAAGAGATTTATTAAGTGTTATAGGAAATTGTACAGCCAACCTCTGTAAGCTGACAACAACCAGGAGTGTGTTTTTGAATACACTGGACTTACCAGCAATTGGGAAGGAAAAATAATGACCTTCGGACTTCACCCATTTTAGAAGCAGAAAAAGAGAAAGCAATAGACTAAAAGTAAACAAATCCCCTGGCAGTAACAGCCCACAATCTGAGTCAGCAAGGCTTTATTAAGGGGCACCAAACTCAAGATATTATAAGGAGAACTCTACATATTATTGAACATGCAAAACACAACAATTAGTGCAGCCTTAATAAGTCTTGCTGCTGAAAAGGCATTTGATAGTGTTAATTGGACATTTCTATACCTGGTACTTGAGAAATCTTGGACTAAGTGAGAAGGCTATTCAGTGTATTAAAACACTTTATCAAGAGCCAATTGCAAAGATATAAATAAATGGCAATCTGGCTGAGAGTATACAGTCAGAACACCGTACCAGGCAGGGTTGTTGTCTTTCACCAACAGTGTTTGCAATTTATTTAAATCCCCAAGCAATTAGACAGAATAAAGACAAAGATAAAAACAAGATAAAGGGTGGGAATGAGTCTTCTTGCTGGTGACGTGATCTGCTATTTAGAGGACCCACACATTCCTTCTAATATTAATTAATCAATTTGAGATGTTTGGTTTCTATCCTGGATATAACTTGAATAATATTAACATTTAATTATCCCTCATCAACAAATATGCAACCAAAATGAAATACCTTAGGGCTACTTTAACAGCAAGAGTTTATCAACTATATATCAGTTCCCTCAAAGTGAATAAGAACATTAGGAAATGTTGAGAGGTGCGCGGTGCTTTCACTGGATTTTAGTTTACGAGTAGAGATATAAAAATGAAGATTCTAACATGACTCCTCTACCTATTTTAATCATGGCCCATCAAGATACCAGAGAATCAATTTAGAAATTGTAATAAAGTGAATAAAGTATCTCAAGGTTTGTATGCAATGGTCAAATTTGAAACTATATAGCTTGGGAAATATAAAGGGGGTATGATATTGCCAAATCGCAATGAATATCTTTATGTAGCACAAATTAGGCCTTTATTTTGCTGGTGTGATAAAGATTGCAAGGTAAAAATGAAAATAATTAGAGCGTTATGCACAAGGACGAGAAATAAATCTTTCACTGGAGATGGAGACAAAACAAAAGACCTAGACAGGTACACTGTGACCCAATTTACATTGACACTGTGGATTAATATAATACAAAAATATTAACTAGAGAAGGAACTCAGACTATTTTAATATGTGGCTTATGACAAATACTTCACACCCAGTACTCTTAACCTAAGATTCAACCAAAGGATATCGAGTGGAATTACTGCACTACAGAAATAAAAGAATTTCAGGAGTTTTCAAGAGATGAAATACAATGATGCATTATGCAACCAGGACCATTTCAGATGTTTGCAATTAGGGGATTTTTATGAGAGTGAAGTAAAGCTCAATGTAAATTTGAAGAAAAATGGAATAATCAGAACTGCAACAGAAGTCTATAAAGAGGGAATGCAGCTATATAATATGTAAACCAGAAACGTCTAAGCGTGAATATTCATGAAGATGAATGGTTGCATATATGGAAACAATCTACAATCTACTACATCATCACAGAATATTGGAAGAACATACAAATATTTTTGTCACCCTCAAAATGAGGAGCAAGTTTCCATTTATAACACAGCCATGTTGAAGGTAATGTGGAGCAGTAAATGTAAATCATTCTCATATCATTTGGCTCTGTCCTACCAGTTTTGGGAGAATGTCCATTTGATTATTGTCAAACTTGTGTTCTATTATATACCTAGATCATGTATAGTGATGTATTTTAACAATACATCAGGAAACGTGTCAAAAGAAAACAGATATTTGTTCAAAATCTTGTTAGTACCTAGAAAAAAGCCATCACAAAAAGATGATACAAGCCAGACCCACCAACACATGACGAATGACTGACCCATAAGATAAGAATTCAAGAGGAACAATGCAGACAGAAATGAAAGAAATGGATTATGTTTATGTGTCAACTACAGGATGAGGAAATATTGATTAGTGATAAGAGCAGACAGTAGAGAAAAAGCAATCCACATTGTTCATTGTTCATGTCGTTTTTTTGTCATTTTTTCTCAGTTGTGTATATGTGATTTTTGCTAAACAATAAAAGGGCCATATAGTGGATTGATTTACACACACACAACAAAAAACGCAAGCAAACAGGGAGTGATTTTTTTCCCTAAAGAAAAGTATATAATCTTGAATCATACTGTCGCCTCCAAAAGTACTGGAACAGCAAGCCTAATTTGCTTTTGCTCCACACAAAAGAATTTGGGTTTAAGATTAAATGATGGATATGAACTTTTAATTGATGCCATGTATGCCTCACCTGTTGTATCAGATGACCACCATGAGCATATTGGGATCCGAACACTAAATCTTGACAAGATTCATTACTTATGCTACAGGTGCCCTTTAATGTTAATTTTGTAAAGGATATTCTGGCACCTGTGCCTGGATTTCAAGTGAAAATGTGAAAATTTTCAAGTCGAGTCAAATTCTACTTACAATATGTGGCCCAATATAACAAATCACAAAGTTGTGATTCATGGGCATGAGAACTGAATGTACTTTACAGCTCTCTGTTCAACCAGCCAGGCTATATGTTGCAATAGGACATTCTCAGCACGACATCACCCCCTACAGTGAAGTACAGTGGAGGAAATATCATGATTTGGGACCTCTATGCTGCCTCTGGGCCTGGACTGTTTGAAATCATGGCAGGCAGAATGAATTCTGAAGTTTATCATTGGATAATGTCAGGGCGGCTGTCCACAAGCTGAAGCACAGTTGAAGTTGATACAGAAGGACAGTGATTATTATTGTTATCATTGTTGTTGTTATTAAAGTTCCTCCTGGATATTGTGCAACTCATCCACAGTGGTTCGACCAGCTATTAAAACACTGTTGCCATTACTTTTACCATCATCAACCTGTATGTTTAATGCATGTTTAGACTAAAGAGATGAAAAACCACAATTGTTTGTGTTTTATCTGCTTAGAAATGTGGTGTTTGATATTTGTGACTCACATTTCTTGACCAACATGTGCAGAAAACCAGGAAACTGTATAAACAATTATAAACCCTAAATTAATCATCAGAATAAAACACAAGTAAAATATAATTTGAAAAACTGTAAATTAAGAAAGTAAGAAAGTAATTTAATACAAAGAACAAACTAGCATTGTACTGCAAATGACTGTTGCCATGACAGAGAATTTTCAATAACCAAAAGTAAATAAAATAATTTGCTTTCCTTGACCTGCAATGTTGCTGTGCATCAGGTATGCATGAAAGAAAATTGCATTGTGTTTATTAAGTAGGTAGAGGATTGGTAGATCAGTAACACCGAGTCTGAACAAGGGGTGAGCACAGATCATACAAGTCATCATGGTTCATGACTGAGTACGATGCTAAGAGGGAGCATGGAAAATTACCACACAGCAAATTAACTCGGCAGAGTGTGATTAAAAATAATTTTTGTGAAACTAATTTGCACTTACTGTAGCATAAAATTAAGGTTGCATTGGAACAGTTGGTTCAATTTTCAGAGGACCATCAGGACTTTTGAAAATTTAATGAGGATCCAAATTGCCTCTTTCTCTCATCGTCCACATCATGTATTTGTGACAATCCAATGCTGTCTCTGTCTGTTACAGAGACAGAGACCAAAGAGCTATACAGCAGCAGCACGTAAATGCAAACATAGGTGAATCTGCCAGACAGAATTTAATCGTAGGATTTATTGTTGCAATTATTTAACATTTAACCAAAAAACGCTGCCAACATGTCACTCTACTCATCAGTCTTGTGAAATCAACTGAGTAGTTGTACAGTATGTTCAAGGGCAGAGATTACAGGCCTGTGAAGTCTTAAAAGGGCGACCTTTCAACGCTTCAACACTCCATTTACAACTTTTAATTCAAGTGTTCAGAAATCAAATCACTGTATTGTCCATCCCACACCCATAATCTTACCAAAAGTTAAAATGGTATTAAAGAGAGAAAAATTAAAAATCCATATCGAACATAATATAATCTTAATGAATATGCACGAGATCTGCCATAAAAATTGTCCTTTTCAGTTCAATTCTCTATTATCAAAGGTTTCTGATGGGGAGGGGACACTCCCAAATGGACTTTCAGTTTTTTCATGATTCACCAGTGAGCCTCGCACTCAAGTGAGCGTGTGTGCTACGTGGTGGCTGACACAGAGGTTGGCCTACTTGAAGGAAAGAGAGTGAATCTTTATGAGCTCCTTGTGATAAGGCAGGCTGACATTAGGGTGACGGGTGTTCTAGCCCGTCCTCCTCATGGTCATTGTGTGGAAGAGAAATGTTAGAAGATGACAGCAGAGTGAGCAAGCAGAATATAATCATCTTTTACCTCTGCATGGCCTCCATCCAGCAGAGCGGCTCTTTTCTAGTCCTCTGCAGACATCCGTGGTCTGTCTGAAATGACAGAATAAGAGGCCATGACTGACTTTGATTTGTCTCAGGAGACGGGGTGCCTGCCTGCTGGCCTTCACACTGTCTTAGTCCATATATACATTAGAGCATAATCACCAGTGATTATGCCTCTTAATAGCATTTAGATGGCCTGGTTCAGGCCTCTGAATGGTGACCCACATTTCAGATTTGTTTAGCATTTCTAAAACGTCCGGTGTCGTCTGATGTGCATAGCTGACTGACAAGCACTCCCAGTGGTTAAAGAAACAATCAACCAAATAGCATAGGCAGGAATACGAATGGGAACCTCATCATCCAACAAACACGTCTACAATAATAGTGAACCAGAAGGCAGAGTTCAGAATGAATTTGGGGTTTAAATACTTAACGTACAGGGTCAAAACTACACATACACCCACTCAGATTACTGATTCAGTGGTGCTGAAAGTTCCAAAATATTCAAAGGCCTTTTAACTTCCTGTTAACGATCATGACAGGCTACAACTGGTAACTTCTCTGTGCCAAGTTGGAAAGATTTGTTTGCCTCCATTCACAGGATTGACCAACAAAGACTACAAAGAGAAAGAAGTTTTTCTGTCTTTACAATAATAAGGAAATATGTCTCTTCTATATGATTCACATGTTGACCAGATAGACAATATTCTTGTTCTGACATTTGATGCTGGACAACAAATGTACAATCAGCTTCTTTTTGGAAAACAGCTCTGACTGCAGCCAGGAACATGGATAAAAGATGAGAGTGGGCAGACTGAGCCAAAACAGTAAAGTTGTGAGTGATAAAATTAAAATAATGACATGAAAGTGTCTGAGATGAGGAGAACTGCAGAGTCAGGTGATCATTGCTGTGGGTACCTTTCTACAAATTGCCCTTTTTATTCACCTTTTATTGCTAATAATTCACTTGTCACTTCTAGCAACGTATTGCTAGAAGTATTGTTTCTTTGTTATCCAAAAAACAAGGGATGTGCTAACATAAACACAATGTAATGCTGAATTAATAAAGTGAAACACAGTTAAAAAAATATGAGTCCTGTCAAAGTTGAATTCTGTGTCACTTTACATTTTTTAAACTGGCTTTCCAGACAATGTGCACCTTAACTCTCTTAGGTTATCAAATTGTTCAAGGTTAGAGCTGCAAAATGACAATGCTGATCTGAGTTCAGATCTTTGCCAGGTCTTTCCTTACACTAGACGAATACCTTGCAGTAGAATCAAAAAGAGCTGTTCCCAAATCCTTGGTCGTGGATAACCTTGTACCGACGGTGAGTGAGCAACAGGAGGGCATGTTTCTGCCTCAGGCTGGACACCTATAGTTAAAAGGGCTGTCTTAAAGCAATGGATATGAAAGGCCTGCGCTTCAGTGAGAAAGTATAACAGCAAGTCAGTCAGAAAGAGGGAAGGTGTATATTATAAAGTTTTAGAAAATCCTCCTGAAATGTTATTAAATGATATTTAAACTGCATCAGTTGTACATGCAGTCTTCTTTATCCATATTGCTCCATATTTTGCATTTATTACATATTTATTGCATATTTTGTTGATGCTTGCCATAACAGCATATTTTGAATGTCTGAAAAGGAAAGGTCGAGGCAGATGGCTGCCCACCTTGAGCCTGGACCTGGAGGTTTCTTCCTTTCTTTAAAAAAGGAAGTTTTTCCTCTTCACTGTTGCCTTGTGCTTGCTCAAGGGGGATTTGTTAGGATTTATCATTTAGTTGTATTGTTAGGTCTTAAACCTTACATAGTAAAGTGCCTTGAGATGACTTTTGTTGTGATTTGGTGCTATATAAATAAACTTGAATTTAATCGAATTGAATTGAAAGTCAGTGGTTATTATAAAGTACTATAATAATCTCAATGCATTTCAGTTCAGCCAAATACTTTTGACTACAAAACAGGACTGGACCAGATTAACAGCAGTTTTGTTGAAAAACTTTGCTTAACCATCAAATATGAGGTTAATTGTGTTGCTCAAGGTCACTTTGACAAGTGGACAGAAGGAGCAGAAAAACCAGTGGGATCAAGCCACTAATCCTGTGATTACTGGGCATCCCACTCTACCTGCTGGGCCAGAGTAAATAACACAAAACTGTTGTTTTTCCTTTTGTTTAGTCCCAAAACAGAATAGACACGATTCATCAGTTTGGTCTTGAAAGCCACCACCTTTCGTTGTCTGTATCCAGAGTCATCACAAACACAAGTCCCATGAGACGGTGGAGATCCACTGTACCATAAACCCAGAGCTCTGCCCTGTCACCCTGGTCACTCCCAAAGCCTCACAGCTACAGGCCTGGCAGTCTCAGCTTGCGCTCCTTCTCTCCTATGTGACTAAGTCTCTTTCACCCAAAGTTAATTTTTAATGACACACTTTGTTATGTGGGTCCATAGGGGGCCCTTAGTGGCTGTGCTTTAATAAAGACAGTCTCACTGCCTGCTCCCTTCAGAGAAGGCTTCATTAAAACCAGCAGTGGAAAAATAAGTTCTTTGAAGTCCCAGATTTCAGCCTATCCAAACTTTATATTTCTCCATCTGTCTGTCTGGTATTTTATGAGGTTATTTTCATTTTTATGACAATGGGTGCAATAAGCAACCAAGATATTTTGAAGGGCAGATGACATGAGGCTCTAAGGGCCACTTCATAAATTTACACTGCGTGTAGGTTCATCAAGGATGGAGAATGATGTAGACAGAGAAAGTACACGTATACTTTGATATTTATCAATAAGCAACTTACAATACAGAGATGCATGGCAGTGTTTTTATAGCTCAACCTCTGGGGGAGTGGTTTTACTCCAAAGCCAAAAGAAAAACTGTAAGACCGTACACACCATAACATTAACTTACCAGTCTGACGCTCATGGCTACCTCTACCACTATCACTCTGAGTAGCCTGATAGTGGTTAACATTTGGTAATAAATCGCATTAACTTTTGGCTAGCAGCTGGTACTCAGGGGACCAGATTTCAGCATGTAACATTTCTTCATAAAAGTAGCTGGAGTACTATTCTTTGTATTCTGTATATTAAGCAGTTACTGCACAGGTTTGCTGAGATGCCATCATTCATAGTGTATGCAGCCGGTTTATCAGGGGTCTATCAGAGTATTTCAGACACGCAGCCCAACTAGTGCTGGCTAACACTGTCATGCTAAGGTTAAATGGTACCACTCACACTGGAGGAGCAAACAAACCTGCACTCTCTTCTCTAGCTCTTTCTCTAGCTCACCCTCTCCGCCTCTGCCTCTGGTTTCAGCAGCACCAGATCAGCTCTCACTGGCTTCACTTGACACCGGCGACGGCACCTCATTACTTCATAACAGAGCTGCACTGACTGCAACAAGGACATTTGAAAATGTAGAATGATTTACACAGTACCTCTTAAAATTAAGCAATATGTTATAGGGGGCTTGGAAAGTATAACTCCAGTTCCACAGTTTGTTCTTCTTCATATAATTACCAGTAGAGCAAGAGTTCAATGAACAATCAGTATGTTTTGGAGCTAGTTTAACACTGAGAACATTTGTTTTCTTTTAGCTTATGAAGGCACACCATGACTGCTCATAACAATTATTTGGGAAATGGTTTCCAGTTTTCATATATTGCTGAGGACAAAGCCACTCATCTCCCCAGAGATTATGAAATTGTCCCTCGGGTCTCATGACTCATGACAGAGGATAAGGATAATAAGGAATAAGGAAAATAATTGCACTGCGTGTCTAAACAACTTCAATTATCTGGCTGCAAGTATGAAAGAGGTAGAATTACTAGGTACACTTGTTCAATTGCTCGTTAACACAAATACCTTATCAGCCAATCCCATGGCAACAACTCATTTAGGCAAAGAGACATGGTCAAAACAATCTGCTGAAGTTCAAACCGAGCATCATCACAGTGGGAAGAAAGGTGATTAAAGTGGCTCTGAACGTGACATGGTTGTGGTTTTAGCAAACGGGCTGCAGAAGTGTAACGGATCACAATAGAATTATTTGTACACAAGAATATTCTATAAAACAACTACACTGTTTTTT
>OMLM01001553.1:4154-41326 GCA_900302695.1 Helostoma temminkii | reverse complement strand
ATATAATATATGGTATTTTGAAATGCCATGAAATTATTTGAAGAATCAATTATAAAGCACACATTAACCTCTGTGATTTATTCTCCTGCATGCTCTGTGGTGTTTGGCCTTAAAACTTCCACCAGGTGCAGCATGACCCATGTGTTTAGGCAGTTGGGGAGGTTGACAGTAACTGGGACCTAAGCCACAATAGTGCCTGCTCTGAGATAGCTCCTGCCTTATCTCCAACCTGCTGACACACCTATAGCAAGGCATTAATTTAATCCCATCTGTGGCTGTATATAAATAAATGTGACATAGAGAAATACAAATTTGAATTTGTACTTTGTATTCATCTGATCACCATATATTTTGTCATTTTGAAAGATTGCTAACCAACGTGTTTTTAAATCTGTCTTCTGTAACTATTACTTTACACACACACATACACACACTCACGCACACAATGCACTGGAAACTAAAAGCATGACAGAAAGCAACATCAAGAAAGCATTATGTGCCAAGTGTTTAGAATGCAGCCCATCTCTGTGCAGGTCAGGCTCAGCCAGATGCTCATGAATACAGTTGTAAGTCCTCCATGGGAAGTTATGTGTGATGAAGTTTTGCAAAGCTCAAGGTCACTTTCTGCTAATTTGCACTTGTTCACATACTTGCTGTCAAGATACTGCCTACCTGGCTGACCCCCCTGTTCTGGCTGTGGCATACAAACACGACACTTAACACGTTTACAGTATTTAATTTCATATTCATTTGAATCATCATTTTGTTCTTCAAGTCTCAGGGCTATTGAAGTTTTCTTATATTCTCCTTGGATTGTTGTCTACTAGTTAGACCAGAGGTGGCAACAGTACACAAACTCAAAACTCAAGTAAAAGTATGTATCTTAAAAAGTACTACAATATAAGTGCCTCTTAAATTACTTACTCAAGTACTACATAAATGCTGTGAAATGTAGTCTAAGTACACTAATAATAAATAGAATAATGTAAACACCAACTGTTAATAACAATACAAGATTTGTTCCCAATGTGCCTTATGAATAAGGTTTCAGCAAAAAGTTGTTGCTAAATTTAATTGAAGCATAGATTCAAGGAGAGAACAACATATTAATTGTGAACAAAATATTTATTGTGAACTCAAATTCGAGCTGTGAACTACAAACAAAGTTTCACAGGTCAAAAATACAGAAAGGAAAAATGTATAGAAATCAATAAACAGTAAGGGCCAGCGAGGCTTGTTTTGGAAGCAAAACAGCAGCTGAGAAAGTGGTAGTAAATAAATATAGTAATATAGGTTTAAAAAGTTTTATATTCCACCCTGAATGTGGGGGAAAATAACATAATAGCATAGTAATATTATTATATTCCAGTACCTCACCATTGTTCTTAAGGACAGTATATCTTTGGATAACACAAGGTTATTGCACAATTATCCAAGTTTTTTCCTTTTTCTTTTTAATTCCTCCCTTTTCCCTTAAACAACAACAATCCCACATCCCCCTCAATCCCTCAAGCAGCTGTTAGCTATTTAGTAAAAAGGGGACATACATTCTCAGTTCTGTAGCTGGCGTGAAGCACAAAGAAAACCTGAGCATGTTCATTAAGTGGTAAAACAAAGCAGACTCACTGTACAGGTCTCAGGTAAAGCGGAGACAGTCTACTTTTATCGCAGTGGAAATGCATAGTATGAGAATCGGTAGGGAATAGGTGCCTTTGTAGAGCAGTAGTAATTAGCACTGAAGAATTTCAAAGCCATAATTAGTCTGCGTTCGTTCTCACTTGCTTTATCCTCCCTCTCTTTCTCAATGTTCGGTACAACAAAACATTCAGTAAGAAAAGAAGAGGCAGATAACCAAAAATAACACAACTTCTTGTCATCATTAAAATGAGAAAGTGGAGGAACAGCTGCTTACGACAAAATAAACACATTAACACCAATGCTCCGCAATGTGCAATCACGGCGGTCCAAAGACACAGCTGTCCTCCTTTAATTACAATGACGTTCATCTTCTCTTTCATAGTTTTTCAGCTTCATCATAACTTTCTGGACGTTTAATGTCTTGATTGTAGATCTGTTTGCATCTATATTTCCTGGGTGGCACTCAAATATAAATGTGACACTTTAATTTGTATTGGAAGTATAATTTTACATAATGTATGCAGAGGCAGTTTGCGTAGTTTAGGTCAGTTCAGGCAAATAGGCTCAAATCTTTTCATAATGCACCGTCTCTTACTGGTTTGCTGATTAATACAGGAAAATCAGATTTCACTGGGGACTGGAGAGAGAGAGAGAGAGAATGACAAACGAGGACGGGCCCTGTGTTCTACAGGAACGATGCTTAATTACATACAAAGCTGCCATTTAGAGTCTATTGTCCTGCCTGCATGTTGGCAGACCTCGGCGCAATGTGTTGACTGCATCCTTCCTTTCTCCTTCTTGATTTGTTTTTCCTCCCCCATTTTAAGGGTTCCACAGCATTACCATTATGAAACCTTCATAATTTCCCTAGTAATCAGTCTGTTCTTTTTTTGTGGCAAAGCTTTAATCAAACATCTCATAGCTTCTACCAGCCAGAAATGTGTTATTCTGACAGAGACACAAAAAAAGCATGCAATTACTCCCAGGGGACCTGTCCCTCCTCTCCGCTACAGCTGCAGAAAAGAGGGCACTATTCCAAACACATTCTCCTCCTCCCTTTTCTGCTCTTTTCTTTCTTCCGCATGTTGGAAAATAAGATCATCCAGCCCAAACCTTAATGTCAGAGGATGTAGCATTTGTAGAAACGCTCACAGTAGGTTACTGCTCGCTTCCTTTAAACATCACCTTATTATAGATAATGGCTATTCATTCCTATAATATCTACTACACTAGTGTATATCATTTTCAAAAGGGTTAACATTTGAGGGATTTTGTTTGACAGAGAGAACAAAGATTAAAGAACCTTTATTCCGTGTTTATTTAAGGAAGATAAGAGAAATTATTTCTCCAAATTGGTATTTTGGTTGTTCCTCGCCATCCCTGTAGCACGGATTCGGTAAAGCCTATTAACAATGTAGGCTTAAGATGGTGTTGTTTATCAAATGACAAAAAGGAAAATAATGCAATTTGTCTGCATTTAATGGAACAGAATTAAATTTGCCTTTAACCTAAATGCCTTTCTTTTGAAACATATTCATTTTAACATCAAATACAGTGGGCAAGCTCAGACAGTAAACCAGCAACCACTGCTTGAAAAACTCATAGAACAGAAGACAAACATATATGAGCACAGAAATACACACATTCTTCTGGCTGCCTAAAACCTTCCCAAAGTACTATGTAATACTTGTGAATATTGCTGATAGTTATTGAACCTTGACATATTAGCTTTAGAGTAAAAACAGAAGGTAATCACGGCACAAGTTCAAACTCCACATTGATATTCTTACGAGAGTCCCAGGGTTGAAACTAACTACATGACAAAAAATTAAATTAAATAAACAAACAGTGTGTTGAGTTGGGTTTCTAACCCACTGCCAGGCTGGGCTGGTGTGGAGAAGAAGGAGGACTGGAGGTATTTGGTGCATTTGCATGGCAGCGTTAGTAGACGTGTGTTCTAGCAGTTTAAAAACAAGCTGCACAGCATCTTCTTATGAGGCCTGTAAATAAAGTAAGTAAGAAGGACATGTGACCTCCGACTGGGCTGTCCCCTAGGGTGACAACTATCTGAACTAAAAGACAATTCAGTCCAGGTCTGTAAAACATTTTCGATCCAGTCTCAACAGAACTGAGAGACCTCACCTGTTAGTGTTTAGACTAGTACCCACACTTTACAAACTTGTCAGATATAGCAGCCCGTGTTGAAAAAGTGGAATGTTTTTCATGCAAAGAAAAATGAGGCTAATGATAAAAACGTGAACTTAAGCACGAGTGCATTAACAAATATGTTCATACTGCCTGAGAAAGGAAGACCAGGGTCACCGTGGATGATTCATATTCTACTCCTGCAATATATGTAACAGACAGTGCAAACTGTTAACTGTATACTGTGAGTATACGTACTGAAACTGAAAGTTCAAGTCTTTGCCTTAAACATTATCTTTACTCACTCTAAAGTACAAAAGACATACTCCAAATTCTACCTAAAAGCTTTTCTCTATTGCTTTTTTTTTGACCCATCACTGGCATTCTGGTGAACGACACAGCTCATACCCCAAAACTTTCACATTGTGTTTCAAAAGTAAATTGTCGTTGAATAAGTCAACACAGTCAAAATGAAACATTCCATTAACATTATGTGAGCCAAGGTTCTCCAAAAGTTTTATCAGAGGGACGGTGCAGCATTTACCTTTGCAATGTGTGAAAGTTTCCTGTAATACATAAATTCAACACAGTATAAATGCTGTGAAAAAAAAACACTGAAAATAAGAGTCAATGTAGACAATTCAACATTCATTTGACAAAAATATGTGGAGACAAAATATCCACCAGATGTGTATGGTATAGCAACACACAATCACTTCATACGATATGATGGCGCTACAGTAAATAATTGGGTCACAGGGCATCGTGTTGCTTTTGTCTTGATTTTCTTGATCCATCCCCTGCATGCTTCTGCTGTGAAGGCGCCCCGGATAATGGATAACATGGTGGTCAAACTCTCTCAACATCCTTGTGTGGGCACCAGAACACTTAAAGCTGACATTTCCCTCCACGGTTACATAGTTCATCGTCTTTCAGGAATGAGCTCCCTTAGGACGGTTTCAAAGAAAGTCAGCAGATGCTGGGGTGTTGCATGGCCCAATTACTGTATGGGAATATGTGTGTGTGTGTGCCCCATGTTCAGAAACTGCAGCACTTAGTGTAATGTAACCACCACGCAGGCCTGGCACATCCACTGCTTGGTGGCTGTAAATTTATAAAAAATAATAAAATAAATTTAAGAAATAAATATAATTGCAAGACAGTAAAATGTGTGTGAATACTTTCTGAAGCAACTGCTCAATTGACAGAGGCGGTTGTTGTGTTGTTCAAAACAACAATTTTAAATTTGTTTTAAAAGTTGACCTTAGGGTGAAAAGCTATGAATTAATATCGCAATCTCCAGCCTGTCTGTTCTCCACATGCAGTGGAGTAAGTTTCTCACGGGGTTTCTGTTTCATGGTCGTTTTAAAGTAAAGTTTGCAAGTTTGCAACGCGCTGCTTGTGAACACACCCCCAGCCGGAGCACGCTGTGCCAGCGGTAGATTTGACTGGACGGACCGTCACTAGTTCCGGAAAATGGGAGACGATTTAGGTGACGAGTGGTGGAAAGAAGACCGTGAATCTGGTATTTTCTCATCTCTATTATCTTCCAGTCGTGTGTTTCCGAGAGTTGGTGATTCTGGATGTGAAATATCTTGGCAAACACTGTGTAACGGCACTATGTCGCGGTAAACCGTCGCTATGCTCGTAGCTAACGTTGCTAAAGTTAGCTAGCGGTAACAAGTTGCTAACTTTACATCTGTGAGCCGCTATCACGCCGTAACCATAGCGACAAGTTTGACACACAAAAGTGCCGGCATGTTTTCGGCTAGCCTAACTACCTCCTCTTTATTAGGACAGGGAAAGTAAGCGTTGATAACACATGTTGCCACCAGGAGACATGTAAACACGTGTGTTTATGTGTGGCTCACGGCAGAGATTACAAGCTTTACGTCAACGTCACACTAACGCCGCCTGTCCTGCCGCGTAGCGTCAGCTACCTTCACTCAAACCTCACAGCTGTCACCCACCCTGCTCCTTTTCACACACACATTTCTGTATTTAATCTGCACACGCTAACATCTCCACAGTGAACCCCCCCTGCGGCTGGTCCTTGCATGGCTTCATGCACTCTGCGAACCAATAGAGGGCAGTCATGCATTTTAATGTTTGTTGACCTGATCGTGTTGGACAACAAAGTGTTGCTGAGCAAACAAAGAGGAGATATTAAAATGATTCATTCATATTTATTGTTGTGGAAACGTGTTTGGATCAATTAAGCGTAATATGTATATATTTTATGTTGCTGAGCATTCATCACTGCCTGTTCATGTTTTTTGCCGTATCCTTCCAAATCATTACTTTCATATACTTTGTGTATTTTCATCATGAAAGCTTGTGTGACATCTAGATGTCACAGCATGGCATGTTGGGCAATCTCAGGTCCCACTGCTTCTCCTGTCGCTGCTGAATCCTCGCTGGGCCAGGCTTCTGCAGGGACAAAAGGGCCGTAACCATCTGCTAGGCAGCTTTCGCTGGATTGTGTTTTTAGTTTTCTTGAAGCACTTACCATTTGTGTAAAGAAGTAGCAGTGTTGCTCTTTTATAAGAGCAGCATATGACTTGTTTTCTATAGGCCCAGGGAGGCATGATTCAGCTGTGCCACAGTGTAATGATCCTTGATGATCTGCTTCACTCATATCACGCTTCATCTTGTGACTTATATTACTTTCTCCCTGCATATCTCAGCACGTGCATTCCAGCATTATGGAAAATGCCAATAGATGTTTGTATGAATTGATTATTGATTTTAGCTAAATATTTTATTTATTGAGTTTATCTCCCATGTCTCTAAGCAAAGCTCTGTCTGGGTATTAGGCAAATCTTTCCATGTAGAATTAACAACAACATATTGGACTGAAAAACCTTCATGAGATTACTATATCAATCTTTTTGCTTTTTATATTGAAGAATGTGCAACTGTTTCTTTCTGTAGTTCGGCCCATTTACCCTGATTGACATCCCGTCCTTATTTGCATTTGTATCACAGACGTGTTTGACAGAAAAGGCTGTGAGGCTGACAAAAAACTGACAAGACAGAAAAGGAGAGTTGAAGTCTGTTACACAGAGCATGAGATTGATTTTGAAGTCTTAAAAATAAAGCAAAGATTTTTCAGAAGCATCACGAGTTTCATGGTGATGTGTCCTGTGGCTAAGCCCTCACACTAATAATAAAGATTCTCATGAGATCCTCTGTCATGCTACATTCAGCTCCAGACTGTCATCAAATCCCTCATCTGTCTTCCTCCTAATAAACTGGTGAGCTTTCCCCATGTTTGTCTTCATATAGCCTACCTGCCACCTCGGCTCTCTGCCAGCATCTTCAACAGCAAAAGGCTTCACAGGATTTCCCAGTAGTGCAGGTTACTTATTTAGATGATAATTCATCACAACTGTGGCAAGTAGATATAATTTATTAAAGCTATTTACTAGCCAATTGGTGTATTGGGCCATTTATTCCTGTCACACTGTGTAACCATATATTTTGTGGTGTTGACCTTTATAAAGTTGGATCTGCTGCTTGTTGTGCTGACTTATTGCCATGAATACTGTGATTAAGGTTTAGGGTTAATACTAGTCTCCAATTTATTTAAACGTATTGGTTGATCCTAATACAGATTTACAATGTCAGTTGAGTTAAGAGTTATTATTATAATTTTTACTTATAATTTGCACTCAAAATAGGGGTTTTTTTTCACCACAGAACCCAAACGGTACCAACACCACTGTTTCGAGATTTGTTGGGGCAGTAAAACACATGAACTGAGTTTTCCAGTGCATATTTAACAGTTCTCAAACTCACACACACACAGAAATGTGAGGAAATTTGAGGCTGAGTTAGTAGATGACCCAGCATTTGAATTAAACTTTTTCAATTCCAGTAATTCTTAGTTTCAAAACCGTAAAAATAACTGGAGTCCAGTAGCATGTTTTGGATTTGTTTGATGTGTTGTGCTGTTCAGTGTGTAGTTGGCCCTGGAGGTAAAACAAAAACACCAAATCCGGTTTCTGCCGTTTTAGTTACTGTCTTTTCTGATTCCAACTGTTTTGCGTCTGAACTGGATATCAACGTGTAGCTCTGCTTCTGCCAACCTCCATGCAAACGTACTTCAGAGGGAAAAAGTAAAAAGGCACACTTTTGTAAGCAAAAAAAAACACACAACATGTTTAATGAGAAAGAAACAAAAGAATGAAACACAAAACTATTAATATAACATCTTGTTCAGTTGCGATGACTCCTCGATTAAACATACAATCTAAAGGTTGTCAGTAAATCTAGTTTACAAATACTTATAGAACAAACACCACAAAATATTTTTATGATGGCCGATACCAAATAGAACTAATTCTGAACAGTAGTTTATATCCAGAATACATGTATTTTCACCTAATCACAAAGGCCACTTACAGTAATGTTTGAAGAGTGTGTAGCTGGAGAGATCGTTGGGGTTATAGTGATGCTACTTGTAATCTTGCCCACACCTTTTACATGACAGCCGTTGGCCAGCACTTGAGTCCTTTGCTCATGTCGGAGATAGTATGGCCCAACGGGCTGTGGGATGCTGTGCGCCATCCCGTTGAGAGGCTGGACGTATGGACTCCCCAGGTGGATATGGATCTTGTTCTCCTCTGTGGCGATGATACTGGGACTCGAGTCAGTGCTGTTAGACTTCTCGTGCTGCCAGCTGTTCTGCCGCTCTGGAGTCACGCAGAAGACAGGCTGGCCTGCGGGCTCAGGCGGCTCCGGTGAACAGGTTCTGACTGTTACAATCTGAATGGGGGAGTTGCTGTGGTCAGGTGTCACAGAGCGTGATGAATTTGGACTCAGCACTCGGGTGATGGATGTCCCGTTAAACGGGGAGATGGTGCGGTCGGGGCTTGAAGGCGGCGTCTTAGTGTTAACTGCAGACATGATGGTAATCCTCTGCTTAGGTGAAGCTCCACTGGTTGGGATCACTGCTGTGCTGGTGTAGGATGTGGCCGTGTCTCCAGTGGGGCTGCTGATCTCTAGTGTGGCTGTGTTGAGTATGTGATGCGGCGTCACCTTGATGTGCAAAGGCTGCCCCGGTGTGTGTGTCAACATCATCACCTCCCCGTTAGCTGTTTGGTGCATATCCATGCTGTTGCCCGAAAGGCTACTATGTTGAGTCACGTTGTTGTTCACACTGTTAAGATTGTTGACAAGAGAGCTCCTTCTGTTTATGATTTCTCCATTGTAGTTCATGTTCTCATCATCGTTTTCCTCATCCAGTTTTTTGCCGTAGTCGGTAAGCAGTCTGTCTGCTGGCTCAGTTTGTACCTCTTTTGTGGTCTGATAATAGTCTGAGTAGCGTCGTCTGCTAGCGTCAGGTGTCGGACTCTTGATTTGTCTGTGTCTGTCTAGTTCACTACTCAGTTCCTTCATTTCTCTGGCCAGCTCTCTGTTCCTGGCCTCTTGTTGGGTCAGTCTTCTCTGCAGCGTGGAGTGATCCGTCTGCACCCTGCAGATGGATTCTTCCGTCCCTATTAGCTTCTGGAGTTTTTCCTTCAGGGTGTCTACTTCTCTGCCTAAGAGTCTAGACTTCACCTGTTCTTTCTGAAGACGACAAAGGAGAACGTGCTCCTGGTTGACCTCCTGCTTCTCCGCCTGTTCGTACCTGGAAAGCTCCCTCTTTGCCACCTCTAGCTCCTCTGTTAGAGCCTGGCACCTCCTTCTTTCATCTTTAAACCTTTTTTCAAGGGACTCAAAGTTCTCCTCCACCTTCAGCAGTTTTCCTTCCAGCACCTCCTTGTCCTGCAGTCTCTTTTGCAGCCTGTCTAGCTCCTGGGTCAGTTCTTTCACTTTGTTGTCTTCTGTTTGACAAAGATGATTAGTGTTGTTTGGAAGAGAGCTACATGTGTACTTGTCCTCTTTTTCTTTCCTGTTTTCCAAGATCTGCAACCTTTTCTTCATGATATTTGTTTTACTCTGCAGTTCTCGGTTCCTTCCTTCCTCTGTTCTCAGCCTGTCTTGAAGTCCATCTTTTTCCTTTGTTATTTCCTTAATCCTTTCCTCTAAATCTGCTTGGCACCTTACTGTCTGCTGTCTGTCATCTTTCAGTCTTTCTGTCATTGTTGCCAAATTGCTCTCCTCGTTTCTTTTGTCTTCCTTCCTGTTGACTTTTTCTTCAGCCTGCCGTAGCCTCTCAGCCATGGTCTTTTTGTCCTCTACCAAAGCTACAGTCAGTGACCTGAGCGTGGTCAGGTCCTGTCTAATTACTGCTTCCCTCTTCTCTAGCTGACCTTCAACAGCCTCTAGCTCCCTCACTTTTACTTTCAGAGTGTCAAGCTCATGCGACAGCACCTTGCTAACCTCTTTCTCTCGCTCCAAGCTTGCCTTCAGAACACTGCAGTCCTGCTTGCTCTTGCCTAAAGCCTCCTCTGTCCTCTCCAATTCACTGATCCTGCTGCTTAGTTTATCCACCTCCACCTTCAGGCTACGGCAGTGACTTGTCTCCCTCGCTAGTCTGCGGTCCAGGTCTCGACACTGATCCCCCATGCGTATGAGCTCCTCGTCCTTCCCCTCCATTTCCACCACTCTTCTCCTCAGCACCTCCACCTCTGACAACAGACTTGGGGCTGTCATAGTGCTCTGGCTTTGGTTGAAAATGGAAACTTGGCTGTGGTGCTTGACTTTTTTTGCTTTAGAAAAAGCAGCACTGACCTCCTTGATGGGGTCAGCGATGGCGGTCAGTTCTTCGACACAACGCCTCTGCTCCGCCAGCAGCTCGCTGAGACGCTGTTGCTCCTTTACAACCAGCAGCGCAAAAACCTTCAGCTTGTTCAGCTCCTCTTTTAGAGCCGACACTTCTCTTTCATTCTTCTCATCCTTTATTTCCTGGTATTCTCTCTCCTTTACAATCAGCAGCTTTAGTCTGTAAAGAAAAACAAATCATGCTGATGTCAAACAAAATGTTGTGGCCTGGTTTTATTGTGTAATTTTTTTTCATTTCAACCTCCAAGGGCCTTTTATAGTGTTTATACTTAACCTCTTGGCCACATCTTTTAAACACAAATAGTTTCTTAAGTTGTCTATTTCCAGCGTAAACACATGTTTTCATTTTCACAAGAATTTAAAGCACAATTTCCTCCCTGCTCGAAGTTTTACAGAAGCCGGGAATATATGTTTTCTCGCTTGTACGTCTGTGTGTGCGTGTCTGTGTGTGTTTGTCTGTGTGTGTTTGTCTGTGTGTGCGCGCCTACCTGCAAAGTCTAATGTAGAAACAATACGTCCATATATTTCCTTGTTGTTTTGCACTCCTCTCGAGGCAGCATGCGTTCTGTGAGACGCTTCGACTAGCATGGCAGATGGTCCCTTGGTAGGGAGTGTTTGTTAATTAAGAAGTTGCTCTACCCTTGAGTACCCTAAACACTGCACCCAATCACCCTCCTTCTGTGCACCTCTAATGCTGCCCCATTTCCAGCCAGAACAGACAGGAATTCCCCCCTGTTCCATAAGTAATTACAGACTGGCTACATTTGCCAAGTGCTGTCACTACTCATGTTCCCTCACATATGTACCAGCAATGTACACATGCATTTAATACACACTGTACGCATGTGTCATGTGCTGATACAAGAGAAGCTGGCTTCAAAGAAATGGCTCAGCAGTGCAGTTTTAATCTAAATGAATGTACTCTTTAAGTCTTTAAGTCTTTCTCTTTAAAGTGTACAGGATGCCGTCTGATTACATTCGTGTTCGAAGTCCGTGTTGAAAATGTTTACTAAATGTTTACCTGCTGAGTAGGATGTTGCTCCTGATTTGTGATTATCTCTGAGTAGTTAATGTTAAGTGTAAAATGTGAGATTGCAATTTGTTTTTCAGGAAGCAGGAGTTCAAACATTTACCTTTTAGCTTGTCTGTATTTTTGATAACCGTGCGTGTCAGCCTACAGCTACAATTTGTAAATGTGTGAATGCACAGATTAATTGCCTGCTCTGCTGAGATGTGTGTTCTGTGGTTTCACTTTTAATCCCGAATATCGTCTTGTCAATAATGTTTCTTTAACAAGAAAAGCACTGCAAAGCATGGTATGTTAGGTGAGTAATGAGTTACATTATTAGCGTAAAAGTTTGAGAGTGATAATTTAATGTCTTTCAAAATAAAGCTTAATTGTTGTTACCTCTTTGAACAAGAAGCAACTTGACGTTGTAAGACGTTGTTTGATATCTACAGAAGTGCCCGACAGTTTGTTCGCAACGGCTCATCTTCCAGTTGCAAAGTTTTCTTTTACTGTTCATTAATTGTTTCTAAATGCACCCTTCTGCTGCCCTTGAGTCGTTTTAATTGTTCCTACCTGTGCTGTGCTGCTGGCTTCTATCCTTTAAAATTCTCAGAGGATGAATTGTCTCTGCTCTTTCACCTCTCCCTTTCCCGTAGATCCCAGTGATGTGGACATTCCATCCAGAAAACCAAACATTATGAGAAGTGCTCTGCACACACAGTCTCACTCGCAGTCAGTGGCGCCCATTACATCATCAGCATGTCCTTATATGGGACTGTACAGGCTCTACTGCTGTGTGTGTGTGTGTGTGTGTGTGTGTGTTTTACTGGAGTTCAGCCCATTCCACATGAGGTCATTGCATAGCCATGCCAAAGAGGCTAATGGGAAGGACAGAATTTGTATGTGTGCGTAGAAACTAAAGCATCAATCGCAATTTACACTCTTACTTTGAAGGATTAGCCTGAGCACACACGTTAACCATGCTACATGCTTGTAGGAGCCGTAGTAAGCGTGCAAACTGCATTACACTTCTGTGTGTGGTGTTCTCATATGTTTTAGGAGCAGGCATGTTTTTGTGAGTCGTTAGCTGCTTTGCCTGGAGCCTGATAACCTGACTGGGAGATGACATCATCAGTTCATAGGCCCTCAATTACATCCATATGTTTCTTTCTTTCTCTAATACCCACAGCCCTTGTTCTGCGTCTCTTTCTCTTTTTGTCATTTAGCTCCTCACTCTCCCTCTTTTTAGGTTTGGATTGTAAATTTTCTCACGGGGACTCCAGTTTTCTGCCTCTTCTCATCGTTGTCATTTTCTTCTGTGTCAAATCTATATGCTCCGTGGTACAGGCAAGCGATCAAATGCTTATATTCTCACTTCTAGTCTAATCTGACACGACAGAAAACACAAAAAGAAAATATTTTACCTTGCTAGATGGTACTACCAGAGCTGCTGAAGGAAAACCACTGTATAGCCCTGTGTGTGACGCGTGTTCCTCTCCAGGAGCACTTTCAGCTCCTGTAGTTTTCACTGGGAAATACCACTGGAGGTATTTCTTTCTGTCAGGCAAAGCCATCTAGTCCCAATTAAAGGACAACGATTCCCCTGTGTCAAGTTATAATCACACAGGAATTTGAAAAACAGCTTAAAAGACACAGTTAAACATCACTTTTTAGGCGTTTATGGTTAAATCCTTAATATACAAAGTTGCTGTGTGTGCCACTTACGTAAGTTAATGATCTAAGACCTGTATACTGTGTCTTGTTGCTGTTCTCAGTCTCTTTAATCCATTAATTGCTCCAGCTCAGTGTTGGCTGCATGGTGCTAAGTCACAGATTACTCTGGTTGACAACACTTTATCTCGCTTGTTTTGGGTTTGAAATGGTGACTACTTGATGTTATTTAAGGTTAACACTGGGGTAAGGTTGGGATGTTCTGTTGAAACTGTTTAGAGAGGTATTGTGTCTTTTTTTTCATGGTTTAGATTGTGGTGCTGTTGAATTCAAGCAGGGTTTCTGATATTAAAGGGGAGTCTCATTTCTTAGGGGAATATTTTCAGCCCTCGCCACTCTTTGAGGGCAAGAGGTCTTGTTTGCCTTCCAAGTATTGAAGCTGAAATTGGTCTGGTAACTTAGTAGTCTGTAGCAGTCAGTATAAATTGGGGTTAATAATGCAACACAAACAATATTTTCATTAAAGCATTAGATGACAATAGCCACTTGAATCAAAATGCTGAAAGTTAGCACCTTATTTTCATTGTTTGCTAAACACAGTCAAAAGTCAGTCAGTTAAGAAATGGAGGTCCATCTGAAACTGGATTTGCTTCAACTCACTCCAGGCATGTTCTAATAGAGCAGTATTAGTTATAGTAAACCTATTTGGTTGTGCCTAACAAAATATATTGAAATGAATCTGCATTGTAATTGTCTGCTCTTCAATTTAACGGTAGAATTTATACAATTTGTATTAATTGTTAATGGATGGTATGAACAGTTGCTGTTTAAACACTCCCCAAAATGACTGCTGCACTAGATCAGTGGTGATGTATAGAACTTCATAGTACGTTATGCAAAGTATAATCTAAGAAAGTCTGTGATACTGCTTATTAAAATAACAGTTATGATCAAAACTAGCCCACTGTGTGTGTAGGGTTTGATGTTGTTGAAGCTAATTTGCTCTTTAAAGATTTAAAAATCTGCAGTATTTTTGCAGTTTGTCATTTTGGGACTCAAAAAATAGTTCCAAGTCTGATTCTGTGTTTGTATTAATACATGTTGTTTTGAACAAGCAATCATGTGCTGTAATTGTGCCACAAATTCCCCCCACTATTTAATTCCACATTTTCTGTGTATTCTGGTGTACACTCCTGTTCAACAGAACAGGTAATACCACATACTGTTTCTGAACGTGTTTGACTCCATAACATGAGTAAAAGGCTGGTGAAGCTATCCCTCTGCCGCATGTCAGGGGAAAAAGTCAAATACACCATAACTTTGAAAGAAACTAACTTTATTTAGCTTAGCGAGACAGTTAAAGCTTCGCATGAGTCCCAGTAAAACACAGAATGAAGGCTGTGCATTTTGGCCCTGATTTCTTATTCCGGTAGAAAACTGGGAGAAAGAGGCAGGTATAGCAACCAAAACCTCCTGCAATATATATATTATCATCTCCCTTTTAAAAAATGAATCCTATAATAAATCAATCTTTGCAGTCAAGACGGTAAATGAATGATTATACTGTCTTGAGGTTGAAGACTCTTTTGGAAGGGAGGTTCTCACTAAGTTGAGATATTTCACTCCTGGAATGTGAGAGAAAAATCCTCTTCATTCTTCTCCACAGACCAACTCCCAAACCAGGGTTCATGAGGTCCTGTTTCCCTTAGAGGAGGCGCTGGCATACACGTCGTTTGTTGTCGATTGCGAGCATGATCCAATCCCTCCAAGGCATTTCCAAGAAAACCCTCAAACATTGCAGATATGTAATAATCTCTTCATGTGAGAGAAGCACTCTCTCTGCAGTTGTCGTAGCTCCTATTTTCAACCAGGGGTATAATTTAAAGATATTGAGTTTTTTTTAGCTGCTGCCTTTGACAAATCAGCTAGTTGTACTGAACGCTCCTGTTTAGGGCCATTGAACAGTCATACAGAAGATGCAAAAAGAAAAACAGCTGCTCGGGCAGTCTGTCCTGGCCTTCGTTTCTTCATTTATCATCACGTTTAATAAAATTGAAGCAATGACTAAACTGACCTCATACTCTTAGTATAGCTAATAAAAGGGCCCAACAGCTTGCAATCACCACAGTGGTTCTGCTCTGAAGTGATGCACTGCCAGACTCCTATGGTAATTTATAGAGATCTTCTTGTGACACATTATTGGCTGAGCAGGCAGGAGTTGATATGTTTGAGCATGAGGGATGGACAGAACAGCTGTGGGTTTCCGCTGCAGCGCAGCCAAGTTTACTTTATCCCTTTTTCTTTAAGCAAAGTCCACAAAGTGTTTCCTCCACTATGTTCAATCAAGTCAGAGCCTTTTTATGTAAATGACTGCTCGTTAGGCAGTTTAACCGCTTTAATCTAGACTGAGACAAACAATTATTTCATGGCTCAGTATTAATTTTTGTACATCCATGGTCCCCAGAAGAGGAAACCCTGCTGTCTTCTAGCCTGTGGCGCCACCAGCAGCTTTACATTTTAGTGAGATGTCTCAACCACTGTTGAATGAATTGCAATCCAATTATGTACAGACGTTCTGACCTCCTGAGTTTGGTGATCCCTCTGACTTTTCCTCTAGCTTCATCAGGAGTTTGGTTTCTGTGTGAAGTATCTCCCCTGACAGTTAGCATGCACGTTTTCCTCATGATGAGCTGAAGTAATAATCCCATAACTATTAATCTAGGAGCATCATCATTTTAAAATTTAAATGTGCCCAAGGCTTTGGTTTGTGACTAAACATGATTAAACAAACTAATGACATTTCCATCAGCATTGTGTTCTTTGTGGCAACACAGTAAGAGAGTTGGTAAACATTGTGACTGCTCTACCTGCTTATGTTGTGTTGTGACTGTGACCATTTTAGCGTGCTAACCATAGCATTTAGCACAAGGCAGGGTAGTGACTAAACCCAGACTCACGGAACCACTAGCATAGCATTCCTCTCCTACATCTGTAGCCCTTATTGATGGCGTATTGATGAGAAGGCCACATCAGTTGGTGAGTGAAAACACGATGTATTTTAAAAGGGGTTTGTGGATGTAGGGTAGAGCCTGTGAAGTGTTTCGGAACATAAGTGGACAAATGAGAGCATGGATGTCTTTTGTGTGTTGAACATGTGTGTGCGGTTAATGCTGAGATGCTGTCAGCCCATTGACAGACCACAGGAAACACACACACACAGGCTTAGAGTATGTTCAGATTGCTGAGGTTGGAACAACCAGATGCATTGTGATGTGTAGATGTAATCATCCGTTGACACGCAACGGGGATCGTGCATAAAGAGATTATATGTCATGACTGGAATTTACTGTATAGTTCACAATTAAAACAGGTCATCTGCTCTGCACATGGCACCTCGTAGCGCTACTTTTTCAGGGAAATGGAAAAGAGAGAGTGGTGTTGACTTTAAGCCAGGCTTGACTCAGAGCATACGCTTTGAAAAGAAACGGGGAGGGAGATAGTTGAAGAGGATTTGGAGTAGGAGTGGAAATTCTCTCGGTTAAATATTTAGGCTACTTCAGAGCAAGATGTAAGAAGGACAGGATGGCTAGGAAGATGAAAGGACCAAGCGTATCACATCAGCATGTGCCTTGCGTGGTTGGCCCTAAGGATAAATGCAAGCATTGACTCCTCTCAAACCTATGTGCACCAAACTTGTGGTGTAGCTAGAAATGGAAAGATTTTTTTTCATCTGTGCCTCAGTACAAAGGCATTGACAACGCTGTGAGGATTAGATAATTAATTCGGTTGTAAGGGATTAGAGCGTAGCTGTGATTAATAATTAATGTTTTTATTTTTTTGGACTGGTGATTGATCGGTTAAGCCCATTCTTTAGTTCACGTGATGAATTCGAAGTGTGATATTTCAGATGTGCTCTTAAAGGGAATTCGTAAAGGAGGGCATGAAGATCATCTGTGCAGTCAGAAACACATGAGCCACACAGGGTTCACACCACACCACAGACATGCTGTCTACTCATGTATTAATCATCATTAGGGCAAGATGAACCACAAAGCTTTTATGTGTGCATGTTTAGGGTTTCCACATTGTATTTGAATAGACAGAGTTCTAGTAAACTTAATCACTCTACTGGCTTGACTATTTTTGGTCCTTAATTGTGTGTGTGCGCATGTGGTGGATCAGTAAAGTGTTTTCGCTTTGGCACGCAGCTGCAGACAACTAGTCTCCTCCCAAGGCTGCAAGCCCAGTGTGGGTCCAGTCTCTACACAGCTAGATTACAGAGTGGACTCTGGTGGTACATGAGCCGAGACGACCAGGGACTTCAACACAGCAGCCTTGCAGGGGCCTCAAATTGCATAGAAGAATCAGTAACCACCTCCATGTTAGAGCTAGCTATAGCCTTAGGCCAAATTTAAATGTGCTCTTTTTCGGGAATGGACTTTCTCTACCCTCCAGAAAACCCTTAGCCTATTTACTTAGTTTAGAAGAACGCTTCATCTTGCGCTGTGTGGTATTGTTGAATTGGTGGCGAAGGGTGCCAATTTAGACCGTACTTGTAATTGCATATGAGTGCATGTTTATGTGTTTACAAGGGAGAGTGAACAGGCCGCGAGGTCTAACCAAGTCCAGGATGTAATGGACTGTGTCTGAGTGGAGTATCTCTAAGTACAGTCTTGTGGTGGCATACACTGTCTGGTGGAAATGCAGCAGCCAGCAGTGCTTTTGCTCTTTCGCTCAGCCATGAAGAGCATTACAGACCAACACAGACTAAAAGAATCTCAGCCTGCACAAGTGTACATCACAGAGCTCAGACCTAGCTTGTTCCAGTGTGCCGAAATAGTTTAATCCCTTCTATGCTAGCTGTAAATCCTCATCTCTTTTACATCGGGACTGGTTCTTAAAGGCACGGGTAAATATTTCTGGTCTAGCTTTAAATGCAGGCTACCAATTTAGTGGGCACTATAAAATATCAGTGTTGTCTTTTCTTAGGCCTTCATAAGAGTGTGTAGGGTTTGGTCCACCAACCTCTCTCTGTCCTGCTCCAGTAGAGTGGTAAGGCAGTTGCTCTTCTGGGTAAAAGCCCTGTGGCTCTTCTCCTGCTCCTCCAGTCTGCACAGGACTCCGCTGTGAGAGCGGGACACTTCAAGAAGCTGCTCCAGCATCCGTCTGGACGAGTTCTTGTGGGCCTCCACCAAGTGCTTGAGCTGAGGGAAAATGGGAAAACAGAACAAGCTGTTAACAGTTTAGCTGTGTGCCAGGCTTACACTTGTTGTATTCTGGGATACCAGTTCTATTTTTAAAGGATCTGTTCACCTAAACTACAAAAAGCACATTTTCTCTCACACTATAGTGTCATGTAGTTATTCACACTGTGGGCTTTAGAGATTTAAGACCTCCACCTCAGTACAGCTGCCATAGTTGGTACAGTATTTCATTAGGATAACTGCTTCATTAGAATTAGAGACTTCACAAAAACTATATAAAACTCCAAACACAACAATGAAGTTGACACATGCATAATAATTACCCAGCAATAGTTCCAGTGCATGTAACACCTGTAGTACAAAATAGCAAATGTGTGCAGTGATGCAGTAGTAATAGATGTTCCTATGTCAGACAGTAATGCATTCAACTCATTAAATTTGATTATCCGCTCCATATGGTGTCTGGTTTCTTACTATTGGCTGTTGGTACCTGAGTAATTGGCTTTCTGTAGACATCCTGCAGGTGGGCCTGCTGGGTACGGAGGGAGTCTCTCCGCAGGGCGCGGAGCACCTTCTCTGGTCCACTCAGACCATAGTGCGCCCCCAGTAGAGCGGAGTCGGCCTTCTCTGATTTCAACACAGCAATTACCTCATCTCTGGCCTGGGGTTAACAAATAATACAATAAAATAGTGGTAGCTGCAGTTAGTCGGCTTCACTCGCTTTGTGGACTTTAGTTAGTTTGTACCAATACAGAATAAACGTACAGGTAGGTCCGGGTCCGTTTGGCAGTGACTGAGTTGTTTGCCTTCTTACACCAGATTTGAAATAAAACATTTGTCATGTGATCGAAGTGTAGACTCATAATTCATAATAAGTCATATAAATCAAAATCATATACCATATAGAAATTACAGACACTTTAAACAGACCACCTGTTCAGGGGCTCAATAGTATTTGGGCAAATTGGCATCACTTACGGACCTAACTGTACATGTACATGTGTTGTAAACTATTCATACTACCTGTAGTTCTCCCTCCAAGAGACTGAGCAGAAACAACAAGTCGTCACGAGACAGGTCTCCTCTTGCGTGTCTGTTCTCCCACCCCTGCCTGTTTTTCCTCATGCTGTGCCTCTGGACAATGATTTTGGGAGCCAGGGCGGAGTGGAAAAGGGGACTCTGTGTTGGGGCTCTTTGGTGCACCTGGATTCCAAGAAACCCTTTCAGTGCTTTTATCAAGATGCTTGTCTTAAAGTCTACCTGGGTGGAACTGAAGAAGGAGAATGATTAGAGGTGGCACCTGAACATCGAGACAAAGTGAAATATGTGTTTTCCATCAAAGAGATAAAACAAGGTCATGCGTCGTGTCTTTACAGTACAAGTGGTTGTTGAGGGTCTGGCTCATTATATAAACCAAAGTCAGAAGGCTTTCTATCATAACAGCTGGTGTTACTCAGATAGGCCTGCGACTGGCATTGCTTTGTTTGAGACTTATCTCATCTGTTAGTCTTACTATTTACACATTTGTACCAATCACTATCAGCTTAGCAGACAAAAGGACTAAAGTCTGCCACAAAGAAAGAAGGATGTTGATTTCTGACCACATGAGAGCTTAACGTGTGTGCAGCATGTGTTGTTTTTTTTTTCTTTTTTAACTGATCACATCAGCTAAAGAGTGTTAGCCAGCTTTCTCTGACACTTAACCCATATTTAGAGCGAGAAAGCAAGCAGGTTCATATTAGTGAAAGATGATGTCACCTCTCTGGTCTTCAGCGCTGTTTCTCTTTTCCAGACTCTCACAGGGGCCGGGAACGCCTCTTATTCCCCAGTTGTTGGTCAAGTTTCTTTAGATAAGTAACTAAAGACCCATGTGTTTTCCTTTCATGTGGAAATTGAGAAAAGCAATTGAGTGAAATATTTTGTAAACACCAAGAGATTGTTTTAAGGCCTTGTTATTAAGCCCTGTTCAGACCTTTTTATTGATGCTTGTTAGAAATTCTCTTTCTGAACCTTAAAAATGTGAGACTCCCCCGTCTCTCTCTCTCTCTCTCTCTCTCTCTCTCTCTCTCTCTCTCCCTCTCTCCGCTTACCTCTGCTTGCGAAAACACGTGTACACAGACAGGCAGCATCTGCTTGTTGTTTTCAAGGCCTAAGATCAACCATGAGACTCTGAACAAGATGAACACTGGTACATAAAGGAAAAACAGACCAAACCGAAAAGCAAGCCCTTCAGCTATTTCGCAATGTAGCCGGTAACAGCCTTTGTGAGGGTGTCTTACTTAATAGATGGTGGCTGCAAAGAGGTATCTGTCACTTGACTTCTGTGTGGAAATAAAGTGTGACGTTCTCAAACTCCCTCCCTTCCTTTAGATACCCTCTCTGCATCAATCAGGAAGATGGATGTAGCTGTCTCGGCTGTCCCTGTGTTCCTTTGCTCCACTTCTGTGTAGCATGAAAGGATGATGAAAGTTCACAGAACAAAGTTACAGAGGCGTTTTTGTGTAAACTATCAAGACCGTACTCAAAAGTCTGGACCACTACAGAGCCACTCCTGAATATACTGACTGCATTAACTTATAATTTGTTTGATATGTTTTTTATCTGGAGGCCCAGATTTCATTTAAGTAAAACAAACCTACACTGATCGGTTCTAATGGGTTTAGCTCAGTGTTGGTACACATCAAGATGAAGACGTGCAGCAGAGCTGGTGTGTGTTGGTGCTCTTTGGCACATACTTTCTGTGGTGGCCTGGGGTCTGTTTTTCTTGGACACTATCGTGTGTGTATATATTTTTTTTCTCTGCCCATCCAGCGGTGTTGTTAATGCGAACAGTCAAGCCAAGACACGTGCTGCTGTTTCCTTGCCCTTGGCCTTCAATTGACTCGTGTTGATGGGGTCTGACCACCTCACAATTTCCCCTCTCACACACGCACACACACAGATGACGTGACTCAGACCGTGCTCTTTCTTCGGTGTGCTCGCAGTGTCTAGACAAGCACAGGCATACTGATGTCGAAGCACACTCCCACACAAAGACAGGCATGTGAAAATACCCCTTGAGTTCTGGCTCAGAGCCAGAGTCAGTCTTAATAATGGTTGCCAGGGTTGCCCCCACAGAGGACTGTCCGTTAGCAGGCAGGCTGGCCGCCACACATGTGGCTGGCCGCCTCAGTTTATTTATCTGATCACCACCCAGGGCAGCGTACCCACATCCCTCCTGTCTACTCAAAAGGGCACCGGCTGCTCACAGAATAAACGATTAACACAGCGAGAAAATAATCACTGCACCCTATCCCAGATGTCTACATGTGCACATAGGTGGCATCTAAAGTCTCAAAAAGACATCTTAGTATGTCTTAGTTTGGGTTTGTTGCAGACTTTACTTTTATTTTTTATTCACTTATTTAAAAGATCAACTAGTATATGGTGCAGTGTTTTAGTGGTGTCATTTTGTCTATTAGTATCACACATGGGTGTGCAGGTGCACTCCTGTCAGCGGTTTCATGTTAATCAATACAAACATACAGATTGCCAATTTTCTTTTTCACTTCTCGAGATGTATCTTGGATGGTTAGATATTTTTCCCCCTACCTCTTTCTAACATCAAATGAAACCAGTGATCCAACATTCACACCAGCTTCACAAAGTGATTGTACAGATGTGCCAAGCACTGAACGCCCCTCTGTAGTTCTCTTTTGCTGTTTGCTACACATCTATTCGTGGTGATTTTATTGTGAGCACCACTATGAATGACGTCCTGAAAGTTTTTTAATCATATCACATTTCCAGCAGCTATAAACACTTTTGGTTTAAGATGTGGTTGAGCAGCACGTGTCAGGATCTGGACCTTTCTCTATTAAGCAGGCACGAACTGGAGAGGCAAAGGATTGTTGCTCATCTTCATGCATGCAGTGGTTGAAATTTATTGTTAGAAAAAGAAAAAAAATTTCACCTGAAATTTCTTTCACCCCTTGGAACAAACAACCCGACCTGTGGCCCCAGGTAATTTAAGTTTGAGACCCCTTGCTCTAGTTATTCATTCCCAGCTTTACATTCACCTGTCGTAACAGCCTGTGCCCCAGAGTCCTCTCTGGCCTCCAATTTCCATGGTCAAGTTGGCACAGCAGTCTATAATTCACATTCTGTATGTCTGATGTATGTTTTGGCAGGAGCACAGTGCTGCAGGCATTGTCGGTAAGAGCGGTGTAACAGAAAAATTATACAGTTAGCAAGCCGGCTAGAGTGAATTAGAGAAGTTGAACAGCCTTGACATTTATTTTGTCATCAGCAATGCCGTCAGCTGTAGTGTTTTGTGATTATATGTGTGGTTAAGCTGCACATATGGCTGAATGCATCATATGCTGATGACTTTAGCTTTAGATGACAATCTGCCAGCTTCTCCAGTGACTCTATCCCTGGGCTGTTTAGATCAGATATGTTTTGTTGACTCAGTTTCCTTCTTGTACATGGGCTTAACACAATGTGATTTTATTACATTATATTATACACCACTGGGCTCTGGATTTTTCCAGACTTTACTCTGGTGAGCTGCATGTGTGGACACAAACACTGGTGTCAACCCATACGGACTTTATCCTTCCAGCCCCCTAGTACAAAGTCTGCGTAATGTCCGTGTGAGCCTGGGTGTGAACACAGCCGGTAATTCTCAGGGTAATCGCAACCAGGCTGTGGGCGTTCCCTGTTAGTAGATCTGCTCAGCAAACATCGTTAAATATAGGAAATATTTATAAGTTCTGCTGTTGTGTCGCATCTCTCTCTTATAAACATTACACATCGTTTCTGATAATGTGATCGGCTCTGGTACGACGCTGTGAACAAAAATCAGCTGATTTCTGCTGTTAACTTTTGGTGTCACACCGGGCCTTCTGCACTCTCTACACAGAGACTTTACGTCGCCGAAGTCAAACAGACAATTTCCCCCGATGTGTGAACGCATTTCCAACAGATTATGCAAATGTGAAAGTGCAACTCCGGACCTGATCACCTGAAAATAGTCCGGAGTGCATGTGTGAAAAGGGCTTTATTGAAAGGGTTTCTAAAACCTGCTGCTATTTGTGATTGCCTTAAGTGTTTTGTTTGTTTGATTTTTGTGGATAACAGAAGGTGTTAACTAATTGAGTGTGGCCGCTATTCTCTTTTTATTGCCACTGATAAGTTTTAAAGGCCAGATGTGTCAGTGCTCCTGCTGTGTGTGCTGTGTAACCAAAGTTTTTAGATCCACTGATTAAAGGGTACCAACCATTTAATGTGATTTTAGATTCTCTTTAAAGCTTCAATAATAATCTGAACCTTTGTTTCTACTAGGGATCAAATACTAGATTCTCCCACAGACAAGATCCGAGAATAAACAGCACACTTCAGTGGCTGCCATTTGTGTTGGCTTCGCACTTATGTAACTGAACTATATTAAAAACGCTTGTGAAGATGAAGTAAAATATGTATTTTTTCATAATTATATCATAAATAGGCAGCTGAAATGGGATAATTCATGTAATTATACAGATAATACATGTAATAATACATAATACAGATTGTTTCATGGTGTAAGTATGTATTGATTATTTGCTTTGTAAGGCTTCATTCTTACATGTGGTTTTTCTTACATTATTGAAAGTATAGTGTGTAAATCACATGTTGACCATAGAAAGCTAAGAGATGACATTTGTTGGTCAGTGATATAATGAGATATGGTTTACATTGCTGTGCTCTGATGTTAGCCGTATCCTCTGGGAATCATTCTTGTTCAGGTTTTGTTGTGAAATTTGTTTCAGTTTTTTTCCACACTGGTGTTTGTGGATGTGCTTGTATACACACGTGCAGAAACACAAACACATTTAACCCCTCGCCCTGTGCTGATGTTGCGTAATAGATTCCACGTGTCTTGCATTGGTGAATGACGGAGAGTGAACGACGTGAGCAGTGTTATTAGTAGACGTGTGTTACCAACCACTGGGGACCGAAGCAAGGAAGGAATACATTAAAAAGATAATGAATCGGTCTGTAAGTAAAGGACAAAGAAAGCAGGAGACACAGCTGTAATGTTAACAGAGAGCAGTGCCAAAAGCAAAATTATTATTTGAGTTTATAAGCCTAATTTAGCCAATAACAGTGCTCACATTACATAAGCTGCAGTGTGCTGTCAAGGTGAGAAAAGCATTTCGTCATTTGGTTCTTGTGAAAGCTTAAAAGCTTTGGGTTATTTACATAACCTGGTATGTCTGATTAGCACCTCCTGTGCAACATCAAGAGCTCCTATCACACTCTGCCAGGAAGGATTGGCTTGACTCAGACACGTGGATGTCAGTGTCCCAATATAAATTGGATCATTATACCACACAGAGCAGTCAATTAAAAGAGCAAAAAATGAAGGCTTTCACTGAGACAAGGCAATTTAACTTTTTTAATGATCCCCCTCTCCTATGAAACTGAATTCCTCAGAGGAATACATTAGAGGTCAGATAATAGATAATTTAATAAACCAGACACTTTGACTATAATGGGGAGGAAGATAGGCTGAGACATGGCAATGCCCATACACACACACACACACACACATCCAGAGACTTTGTATAGACATGCACAAAATCATAGATAAAAGCTGTTAAATTGTTGATGGGCAGTTGAAATAAGGTCTGTACTGTGTTTGATCGTCAAACTTTTTTAAACATAAGGTCTACTAGACCTACCTGGCTCAAAACCAAAAGCTGCACGCTGTTCCTTGTGAAGATAATAAACATCAGATTGTGTATGTATTTCCTGTCTGGTATAAAACATAACACGTAATGTTTGATGTTTGGAGTGTGAATTGTTTTTGCTTTTCAGAGCAGGGAAGGCATTTCCTTTACTTATCCACATGCCTTAAGTTAATAAGGCTCGAGTCTGGGGTTGTTTGTTTTAATATCACAGTGACTTCACAGGAGTTTTACAGGTTTTTTTTTTTTTTTTCACAGCATGTGATTCGTTGTCTAAAAGTTTTAAAGAATCTCTAATAGTGTAATCTGTGTTAGCCTTACTGTGCATCTACTACTCCTCCTGCTGGCGATACTCCATATGTCAGGCTTAAATTCTTACTAAAACTTGACCAACAAGCCCTCACCTCACAAAAATCAAGCTAAACACTGTGAATCCACTGATCTTTTATCTTTATTACAGCCTAAATTTAATGAGTTTACAAGACTAACCTCTAACAAGACTTTGGATAAGTATAACAACAAACGATGACAACAAAGTTTACTTGTTAGGACAGTGAATATGACAGATTAACAAACAGCTAAAACCCGAAGCCAGCAACCAGACACCAGTATTCAGTTTATTCCACTATAGTCTGCTTACAGGTTTTGTGCGTGCAGCCTAAAGTCCCCATTGATTCAACAATAACACATGCTCATATTGTGGTTTTAGACAGGAAGCTGCAGGGATCCAAAACCAGTAACTGCTACACCCACTCCTTGTCCAGCAGCTCTCCAACATCAGGCAATAGTACATGTCCTGAAATAAGTTATTGATTGTTGAAGCAAGAGCTGACTTAAATTAATCAAAAGTATTATGTTGTTTTTATAGAAGTCCTGTTGTTACAACAAAATACCACACAGCATATTTGGGAGTTGGGGAGTACTATGTGTATATACTGGGTAATATATAAAATCTGTAATTGGTTTGTCTCATCCATGTGCTAAAGCCAAAGTGTATCTTTAATCAGACTAATTAGATAAACTGACGTGGTTTTTCTGAGGTCGTGGCCTTTAGCTGTGTGGGCGCTGCGCCAGTTAACATGAGTGAGCACGTCACCCTTAAAAACCAATACTGAGAGCCGTGCTCGCAAAAATAACCAGTCAGTAGATCCTCATTAGGCCCAGTTACCACCGCTCACCATCCATTAAAACCAGTCGCGTCTATTGATCAACCATTAGAGATGAGTGGGCATCCCCATTTCCCTGCATGTTTCATTGATCTGTGGTTATCTGAGCTGGACGCTCATTGCTGGGGTTGTCTCTGAAAGCATGCACACTTCCTCCTTTCCAGTCTGTACCATCTGGAGCAGCTGTGGCAAGAAGGATGTTGGGAGCAAGTGGACACTGGAGTTGTTGACCTTGTTATAGATCAACATCTGCTCTTTTTTCAGGCAACACTTTAGACTCGGCTTCACTACTCACTAGTGTTTTATTTATCTGTTGATGCACTGAGGTGAGTCATCGCTCACTGCGTTGTTGACAAGTAAGCGAGTACCTGTTTGCCCCAGTAAATAAACCCAAAATGCTGCTAACTTGAATGGTAAAAGCTGGACACTAAATGTCAGACTAATCAAACATCTCTGGGGAATTTAGAACTGATATATGCTAACAGACAGCACTGTCTGCAGCTTTCATTAAAATGTCATGTAAATCAATATGTATTTTGAATTTGGTGCTCATCCATCCAGTAGATTTCCAGAGATTTATAGTTGTTCTGATGCCTGTGGTAGCACATTTTAGAGAGATTTCAGAGATTGACATTTTAATTTGTCACTCATCTTGTTTTAGGTATGTTTTACTGCAATATTTATGTACAGAGCCACAGTCAGTAATCCCTTTGCATCTCAACACTAATTATTGATCAGGTTAGAGCATCAGCCTCAGCTCATTCTGCTTGTCATTAGAGGCTTTTTGTATAATCAATCAGTTATGTGTTTTGCATGTAAGGCTTTAATAAGTCAGGTGCTAATTATGTTACAAATGATTTTACAGAAATTGGGCCCTCATGTGACGGTAACTCTCATGATGAGTGTTGATTTGTGACAGCATTTACAAAAATGGAAAGAAATATCAGTTTTCAGTCTGTTACTCCTGATCTCCTTAAAAGAAAGACAAACCTAAAACGCATTAGGTTTTAGGTTTGTGTGTGATGACAATATGTATATGTCATTCTCCTGACATTTAAAAGTTACATTTCTTTTATCATCTTAAGTGGACGGCACATTGAAACATTATGTTCAACATAATGTTCTAGAAACTGTAGATGCTCACAGAATGACCTGTATTAAATGTTTCATCGTCAGCAGGGTCAAATGACCCTTAAATGGCCATCTGCTGATTGAGTCCTCTCCACAGCAATTTCATGGATAAATGTTACGGCAGTGCTGTGCTGCAGGGAAACCACCTTTGACACCATACACCCTTTGTGATCGTAAATTGTGGACACACATTCATGCAAATATTTGTGCTTCCGTTAAACTAAGTACACGTATGCATTGTTGAAATATCCAGCTAACCTGTTTGTTCTCTAATAACACCAAAGCAAATTCATACTGAATCAACACCTCATCGCCCACAGAGGTTTGCAGAGTGGTTCCTTGAGTGGAATTTTTAAACTTAACGTCAGTCTGCTTGCTCTGTCAGCACCTTCTGGTCATCTGAGGATTTGGTTAACGTCTGAAGCTGATTGTTAGAGTATTTCACAGCTCACTGAGCGCAGAGCAGCGATGGCAGGTGACTGCATATTGTGCTGTCAATTCAAGCGCATAAACTGTCTGTGAAATATAAACTCGTCCTTGCAAGCTAAATATTGGTACTTCACCACCTGCATTGATTTCACTATTAAATATTATAGAATAAGGATAAGTACCAGAAAAAACACTTACCTGATGCAGTACTAGTGGACTCACTAGTTTGGTTTGGACTTATCTTCTATTAATTTCCAATCACTGCACAAAGTCCTCTTCATCTTTATAATTAGCCTTCTTTCTTTGCTTTGTCCGCTCTTTCTTCTCACCTGTAAATCACTTTTGCTCGCGACACTCCAGAATGGGAGTGAGAAAGGGATAACGACCAGAGGAAGGAGAGAGGGGTGAGTGGTTAGCTAGGCCCATCAATACTGGGGGTGGTCTTTCTGCAGGAGGGGTGACTGCCTGGATAGATAACTGTAATAAAAAAGGGTGACGTTAAAACTGAGTGTGGCTGTGGAATGATAGAAAGGACAAATTATAGAAAGAATGAAAGAACAAGTGTGGACAAAAATTTTTTTTATGTGTCCCTCGACTGTAATGGCCCCAAGGAAAGAGAAAACAACAGATGGGTGAAAATAAAGATCAGATGAATCGCTTGTGAGATGGGACATTAGAGAATAACGGAGGAAACCTGGCGTCAGGTGTTAGATGGTCAATGTGTGGTGGTCTTTTGGGAATGTTCTTGTCCTGGAGCAGCGTGCTGTGGCAGGTCACAGACTGTTCAACTGTTGTTTACCACTGTGTTAAACAGAGTTCCCATAGGCTTGATAGCTTTGAAAAGGTCATTAGTTTTAGTCTGCTGACTGGGAAAACAGAAAAACCTCATGTTATTCCAACTTTTAAATGTTTATGCATGATTACTTGCACTGTTTCACTGGCTTTTACATAGTTTGAATTGCCTAAATCTCAGTAGCAATTAAAGCTGGATACAAACATGGTGTACATCTATTCTTTTTTAACTCTGCTCAATTAGTATTAATAATTAAAGTCAATATATCACTGGGGCTCCAACCAACAAATGGATTACAGATTAACATGTGGGTTGTTTTTAACCAATTGTTTTGTCCATAAACATCAGAAAATATTAGGAAATGTTCACCAGCATCCATGGTGATGTCTTGAAATGTTTTTTTGTCCAATAAACTGTGTAAAACCCCAAAATATTCTGTTTCATAGTGGTACAAAAAGGAGAAAATTATCCTACTGGAGGAGCTACAACTGCAGAAATTTGGCCTTTAATCCTAATCCTTTAATCTTCCAGAATCAGAAATTCTGTTGTCTCCAAGTGAGAGGCTTACTGGTTTCCTTATTACTGCCCCATGCAGCTTTTTGCAGTTACACTTAGAAATTAAATCATTTAAGATTTATGTGTTATTGTCACATACAAATCAGTGATTTTTATTTCCATCGTTGGATATTCAGTCTGTTATGATGCTGATCGATTTTGGTTGTAAGTCCAGTTTTCTTTAGACATCTGAGACATGACCACACCCAGAACAGTCTTTTATGGATGCTTGTGGGGATTCGTAGCCTTATCCCATCTGTTTTTTTGATATTGAAGATACACAGGAAGTGCTATAAAAGACCATTATTTAAAAAATGCACCACCAGGAAGGACACTGCAATAAAACCCACAGCTTCACTGCAGAGTTCATTCCGGCATCTGTTTTTAAAGCCAGAAGTATTTTGAACAAGCCTACCAAACAGTCTGAGCATGACCTCATACCATGACACAAAGGGCATGCACAAGTGGTAGCAACAGGGTGGCTAAACAAAACCAGATGCCCGGTTTAAGTCCTCTGCATTTCTGTTACTTCAGGTAATGTTTGCATATTTCTGCTTGTCTTTTGTGCCTGAAATGTGCAACAGCCTGAGACAGAATGTGTATCTCATGGGTTTGTTTCTTTAGGTATACAGTACATGTTATTACAAACTACATTCATAAAAGGCATATTTCAAATAACCAGAGTTTTGATTCACTGTTCTACCTCATCTTAACAATTTCCCTGTATCGCTCAGGCTCCCAATTTGCAAGTTAAGTAAGTTATAATTACAGATGAATGAGGGAAAAATGTCCTCTTTTTTTTCAGATGGGTCTGAAGCAGAGGAGGAGGCAGAACAACAGGAACAGCCAACAGAAAAAACAAAGACAAAACCAGAGAAGAGGAAGAGGATAGCGGAGAAAACGGTCAAAGCTAAGAAGAAGAAAAATAGTGAGCAGGTACTTTAATGTCCTACTGTACCTGTTTACACTGTCACTGTTCATTTCTGCAATGGTGGAAACTGTTGAACGACTAAATATGGGACAACATTTTGCCTGTTTACCATCAAATCTATTGTGTGAAATCTATTTCATTTGTGGTTTGATTGCAAAGTATCTGATTTTGGTTGGTAAAAGGTTATTATGTCTCATCAGTACACTGTAACACAGTACATGGTAGAATTACTTTCTATGTACTGTATGTGATACAGTCATGAGCAAAAAGTTAGTACCTCATCTTTTAATTGTGTTTGCGTGTGTGATGTTTATAAGGGATTAATTATATAATTTTGTTGTTCTAAAAAGTGGTGTATAATGTCACGTATATACTTTCCCTGAATAGTGTTGTACTGTTTTCACAGAAAGAGTGTGTGATTCCTCCGAAGAAAGAGACTGAAGATGAAAAGTCAGCCAAACCCAAAAAAAAGAGGAAGGTGAGTGCAGTGGTGCCTGTTGCTGCATTAAATGTAGGACTTTATCTGTGAATATTACATGAATATAATTTGTTTTCCAGAAGAAGAAGACGATTACGGATGTCTTGGCCACCTCAGAACCGAAACCGGGCTGTCCAGCTGATCTGCAGAAACTGATCACACAGTACTTTTCAGACAAGCGCTCTGTGATTGAGCAGGAGGAGCTCAGGTTGCAGGGTGAGTCAGACGAAGTCCCCCGTGACTTGAAACTTCACTCAATATCTGCTGATCTGTTGACTGACCAAGGTCATTGTCTGCCCCCCTGCTCCTCCCAGACTCCTGTTTCCTGTCCAGTAATGACCTGACTCATAGCCTCTCCTCTTATCTAAAACAGGGTGAGTGCTACTTCTGATCTTATTTTGGATTCTTTCATCTGGTACTTCGAAAGACAGACATTTCCCTTTTGTTTCTTCCATTTGTTGCTACTGATAGTTTGTCCCAAGTGGGCAAAGATCCAAAAGCAGCACACAGAAAAGAGTTCGGTGGTTCTGCTCATCGTCTGTAGCTCTGCTCTCCGAACCATTGAGCTCATCAAGTAAGTGACACGCCAGCAGTTCCTACTGACTTTTGTACATCACAACTTCTTCATAAAATTCAAATACGGTGTTTGTTTTGTGTTATTCCCAGGCAGCTGACTACCTTCAAGGGTGAAGCCAAAGTCATAAAGCTTTTTGCAAAACATATCAAGGTAGTAGAGATGACAGTTATTGATTTAAGATGCGTGTGGATTTCCTGCATTCGGTAGTTTCACCAGAGCAGCTTTGTTTGTGTGTGTCGGTTCACTGTACAGGTAGAGGAGCAGGTGAAGCTGCTGCAGAAAGGTGTCACCCACGTTGGAGTAGGGACTGCTGGCAGGATCAACGCTCTGATTGAGAAAGGTAAGTGTGGACGCCATAGTCACACTGTTTCACTTCACAGCTTTCAAAGCATTTATGTTCACTGGAGACTCTGGTTGTTTTTCCTAGAGGGTTTGAACTTGCAGGCTTTGAGATACCTGGTTCTGGACTGGAACTGGAGGGACCAGAAGCTCAGAAGGATGGTGGACATTCCTGAGGTGACTTACTGCCCCCTGCTGGGTTGAAAAGAAAATTAGCTTGTCTAGACTGATCACACTGCAGTACTTTTTTTTATTTTATTGTTTTTAAATATAGTGAAAGTATTCCTGCACTCAGAAATGTGTTTTTTTAATTGACTACATGACAGACTGAAGCTTTTTTATTATTATTTTAAAATTTTCAAGCAAATACTTAAAAAATCTAAATTTAATTATTTTGATTTGCCACTTTGTGATAGTAGTAGTAGATAGTAGTAAAGAAATATCTTTAGGTTGTGGATTGTTAGTCAGAAAAAAACAAGCAATGAAAGGATGTCACCTTGTGTGCTAGGATTTAGTGAATGTGGCATTTTATGGCTCAAATAATCCATTAATAATGAAAATACATACACTGGCTGGTCGTGGTGAGGCATTTTGTGTCCAGCAGTTAATTATTAGCATTAAAATAATGTGTATGTTTGTTTTTTTTCTTTTTAAAGGGAAGAATTTGACTTATTATTAATGTTATTATTATTCAAAGATAAGTAGTTCTTGTGTCTGGAGCAGAGCTTTAGTGTTTTATTTTTGTTTGCCTTTTTTGTAGAAATAATACATCATGTACTTTGTGCCCATCTCTTTCAGGTCAAACTGGACTTTATGAAGCTGCTGGAGAGTGGTATCCTGAACGGCTGCAAAGAAAACAGAGTCAAAATTGGACTTTTTTAAAAGCACATTGTAAACATGTTTATAATTCCCACGACAATTTGATGTTTAAAGCGATATTCTGATGTTTCCGACATCAGTGACATCCGTGCCGGAGGGCCTCATCCTGTTGTTTTCCCTTTTGTGTCAGTGCGAAATCTTTGCTATGCTTCTACTATGTTCAGAGACTGTGTCAAATGTGTGGTGCTGTTTGTTCACTCTTGTAGTCCAACACAATGTCTCAGTGTGATGGACTGAATAAACAGACTCAGAATGAAACCAGCATCCTTTTGTTTATTCTGACCTTGGAAAGTCCCTCCTACTGAGATTCTGAGGTCCTGAGTTTACTTGTCCACTAGAACCCCCCATTTTTCATCATAACATCCTTTGATAAAGCATTTTGCTTAGACATAAAACATACTTTCCAGTCATGTTGACTGGTGTGTGTCATCTAGGAAGGACACGGCAAAAACGAGCGTAATTGTAAAGAAAGTGGAAGTTGCAGCAAACAGAAAGCGGTAGTTAAGTAAAGGATTGTGGTTAATAAGTAACAGGCTACAACGGTCTAACCCACCCACCAAAGCCTGCTGGGAAAATCTCTTGGCAAGCAGAGGTGTGTGTTTGTGTGTGCGCTGTGGGAGATACTGCTGAAGTAAAGAACAGGAAGAGAAGATAGTAGCGCCTTTTCGTACACACATTTTGGATCTTGTGAGTGCAGCAAGTTTCCACTTCTGTCCTCAGCAAAACTCTCACACATGGGGAAAGTGAAGGCCAAGTCTGGGCCCTTGAGTCGGAGGCCAGACAACTCGGCTTTTAAACAACAGAGGTTACCTGCCTGGTCTCCCATGCTAACAGCTAAAACTGTGCTGCCTTTTTTCTACATAATGGCTTCGATATGTATGGTGCTGGGCGTTTGGCTGTTTCTTACAGTGCTGAACACACAGGAAATAAAGGTGAGTGTGTGTCTATGAAAATTACATTTGTTCACTCTAGTTTTTAGTTTATGGAGATATTCTAGTAAATTGCACACAGTTTATTTGTTTAAGAGACTGAATTTCCTTTGGTGCAATAAAAATGGGAGTGACAGAGAGGAAAGGTCTAAATAAGCACAACTGCAATTTACAATGAACTCTCTCCTGTCTTTTCAGGTGGACTACACAGAGGCTGGAACGTGTGGTGGATGTTTTGAAATGCGCAAAAATGTGAGCAACGCAGCAGAGAGCTGCAGCTGCACAGTCATGTTTACCATTGAGAAAGCTTTCAAGGTAACACGACCTTCAAGTTCGACACAGTGTGACAGAACAAACTAAAGACGTGTGGCTGAAAGCTCAAAAAGTTCTTAAGTGGACTAATTTGGCCAAATTGTGTTAACTCGGTCAAAGACAGCGTAGCAGGTCTCGGTGTATCTGTGTGAACATCCTGATGTTGTGTGTGTGATCTACTTCCTGTTCTAGGGTAACGTCTTCTTTTACTACGGCCTCCGAAACTTCCATCAGAACCTCCGCAGGTACATGGACTCCAGAGATGATGGACAGCTGGTTGGCAGGAAGACAAACTTGAAGGTAGGCAAACAATATTTATATATTTTTAGTACAACTTACTGTTATTTTGTGTTGATATGAAATGCTTCAACAAAAACCCAATTTGCCCCTATATATGATGCTTGTTGAATAAAATGGAATGATTATATACTGTTTTCCTTTCCCTTACGAAAAAGAAGTATACTTAAAGTTTATTTTATTAAGTATACTTAAGTATACTTCAGGTATAGTAAGTATACTTGTGTCTATGTATTTCTAGTATAGTTGCAAGTATTTTTAATTTTAATACATCTTGGACTAAATTGGCCACTTTTTAGTTTATAAAAGTATACTTAAAGTATACTGCAAATAGACTTTATATATATATATATATATATATACTGTTTTATTTTGCTAGTGATATATCATTAATATAATTTCTAGATGATCAAAATATACTTTATCCTACTTCTCAGTTGATTTAAGTGCACTTGTTGTTTCCATGCAGTAGGACCTCGTACCATGTTCATGAACTGAAGCACAGCTGTGTTACTCATCACACCTTACCCATACTTACCCATTATACTCAATTAACAACAATTTACGTTGTTAAATAATCACCATGAGTTTCTCCATTTACCTTGTTCCTTCACTAGAACCCCAGTTTGTACTGTGAGCCGTTTGCAAAAGACCAGAACGGACTCCCCATAGCTCCCTGTGGCGCTGTGGCCAACAGTATGTTCAATGGTAAACAGCACTGCTAACACACATCAATCATCACATCATCACATCTCGTCCTTGTCATTAGCTTTTAACTTGTGTCCGTTCTCTCAGATTCCTTCTATCTGACCTATCATGGATCCAGTGGTGTTCCTTTTAGCGTTCCTTTCCTACGGAAAGGCATCAGCTGGTACACCGATAAAAATGTCAAGTTCCGCAACCCAAAGACTGACAACCTGACGCTGGCCCAAGTGTTCGAAGGTACATAGAGTTGTAACCTTGACCAAACATAGAACCACGATTTTAGTCAGATGTCACTCACTGTGTGCGATTTATTAGGCACAGCGAGACCACTGTACTGGCAGAAGCCTGTTTATGAACTCGAGCCCTCTGACCCGACCAACAATGGTTTCATCAATGATGACCTGATCATATGGATGAGGGAGGCAGCCTTCCCCAACTTCAAGAAGCTCTATGGGATTTTAAAACGAGCCAACAAACCCTTTGTTAATGGGCTTCCAGCTGGGAATTACAGCATCGAGATATCCTACAGTATCCTTTCTCTTAGAGATGGCTTTATGTGGGGACACTGGTTAAATAGGTTACACATTGTAGGTCTTATTGTGTGAATATTAATTAAGACTACACACCAGCTATTTTCCAGTGAGCCTCTTGTGTGAACAGGTATTTTCAGCCTTGACCTCTGCTTGTCCAGACTTCCCCGTGCAGTACTTCCGAGGCAGAAAGGAAGTGGTGCTGACCACGCTGACCTGGTTTGGGGGTCAGAACCATTTCCTGCCCATTGCTTACCTGGTAACCAGCGGCCTGATCCTACTGACAGCTGTCATTCTCACAGTGGTTTGGAGGAAGTTCGGAAAGAACGGAAATAACATGATGGAATGAGGGATATGATGTGCACCAGGATGCTACGAAGTGGGAAATAAGTAACTCGAAAACAGCTGGAATTCATAAATTGCTGCCTAGGTGCTGCTTTAAAAACACAACAAGCTAAATGAGAACACTGAGGGAAAAGGAGAACTGTTGAGAAAAAAAAAAGTTAATTTTGTGCAGTAACAGCGTGTGTGCTGAAGAATTCAGTTTGACATCTGCAAAATTACTTTCGCTTTCATTTAAATGATCTTCATTTGATGGCTTTTATTGTGAAAGCTAAGCACGTTAGCTCAGGCTCCAGTCTGTGTTCACTTGTTGATTTTACTTGAACTTTTGAGTTTCCAATACACCCCGTTTTGTTCGTTTAATGATAACACAATTATATTTATTCAAATAATTGTCAGGCACTATGGTGCTGAGGCTGCATTTAATGTATATGTGTGTGAGTGCTGTGGTGAAGGCTGTATTTTAATAAGATGCATAGAAACTTCCTTTACCTCTTAAAACTTAATGTATTTAATTACAGCATCATTAGGGTTCGCCATTGTGGTTTCTATGACTGAGGTGTGATAAATATTTTAAGTGTAAGGATGTACCGCTCAAGAACTTAAATAACTTCACTAACACGACACTGCGGCAGCAAAAAAAAAACATCTGTACTATTTAAATCATGTTTTATAAAATTTATAATAAATTTCTTAAATGTATTAAATCATCATGCTCAGAATGGCAATGCTAACATGTTTACCATGGCCCGTATATTAGTTTAGCATGTTAGCATGCTAAAGTACAACTGAGGCTGATAGAAATGTCATTACTTCTGCAGATAAACCAAAACAAAGATGCCATTGAGATTTCTCTTAAGACTCTTTTAAATAATGTTGTATTGTCTAACGGTTTTTATGGTTTTATTATAAAGTCTGTATATATCATATGAGCGTATAAAAAGAAACTTACACCTGCTCCACTCTGTTTTGATGACAGCTGATGATTGTAATAAACCGGTTTCTTTTAAAAACTCTTTATTTCTCTATTTACAATCAGTGAGAGCCACGTAAGTACAACCCCTTTATGACCATAGAGCATAATCAAACCATGATTGGTGGCACAGCTGTACCTGTAAAGGTCTAAAGCGGCTTGTTACCAACGTCATCCATCTGCACTCCCTCCACCGAGTGTTTGGTCAGGTCAGTACCACAGGTGGACAGGAGAGGAATGCAGTCTACTGGTGCTACAGACAATGACTGAACATGTCCTGCTACGACTATAAGCTACATCATTACCAGTCCACAAAACAAAAATACACAGGACTGAACGTGGAAACAGCTTCCGGTGCACAGACATATGGAAGGAACAAGTCACACCTGAATTAGGACAGACCAAACGCTCATTTCAACACAAAACAATCGCCATGATGCACAAACAAACAGTAAACTATGAATTATCAGATGTAACAGATTTACCCATCTACCTCTTTTCTCTGTGCCGTCTTTTGCTGGATCATCATCTGACTGTGTCTTTAAAAGTGTTTTTCCTACCATAACACTGCTTTACTGGTTTATTTGGCTAAACTTAAATTGTTGGCACAAATATGAAAGTCAGATCTGTCATGAATCAACATTGCATAAACACAGAAAAGGCAACATTTGGTCTCCAATAGTAAAATTATTAA
>OMLM01001552.1:214087-227308 GCA_900302695.1 Helostoma temminkii | reverse complement strand
AATAATGTTATGATGCCATAACTTTAGATGTGTCAGTCCTCCACTCTTTGCAGTAGGTGGAGGAGTTGTACAGTCTAATGGCCACTGGGAGGAAGGATCTCCTGTGGCGCTCTGTGGAGCACTTGACATTGATCAGTCTCTGACTGAACGTGCTCCTCTGTCCAGTCAGAACACTGTGTAGTGGGTGGGAGGGATTGTCCAGAATCGAGAGGAGTTTGGACAACATCCTTCTCTCTGTTACAGTGTGAAGAGGGTCCAGTTCCACGCCCAGAGCAGAACCAGCCCTCCTGATTAATTTGTCCAACCTGTTTGTGTCTGCAGCTTTCATGGTCTTGCCCCAGCAGACCACAGCATAAAAGATGACACTGGCCACCACAGACTCATAGAACATGCGCAGCATGGTGCTACAGACGTTAAAAGACCTGAGCCTCCTCAAAAAATACAGTCTGCTCTGGGCTTTTTTGTAGGTCGCTGCAGAATTTGGATAAATAGTGAAGGGATGCCATCCAAAAAGAGGCTTTTCCATTTGTGGGAGATGCTCAATGTGTAAAATCCGTCAAGATAATGAAGCCAAAAATGATGATTGGCTTTTATATACAGTACTTTTGTGCTGTATTTTAACTTTATGTAGCTGCTGTAAAAACTGTGAGATTTGTTGGACTTTATATACAGTTTGGTAGTTTAGTCCAGTTGTTTGGTGTTATTCTCCATCCTCTTCACCTCTTTAAGTAAACAATTAAAACAATTATTACACGGGAAATGTTTTTCTGAGAAATCATTACCAACTCTTAGACAACAGACATGTGACAAGAGGCTCCAAGTACTCCAAGTATTACTTTTTGTAAGAGGTCACCATTCAAAAACAACAACATTATACTTGGACTACAAATGCATAGTTTAGATTCGATTCAATCTTGAATCTACAGGAACTTTTTCTAAGCAGTGCTCCATTCAACATTGAACATTTTTTTCTGTAGTTCAAGGACATTAAGATGTGCTCAGAATATCAAGCAGCTCTTTTGGTTGTACCTCAAAAGGATAATTTGGTGATGAATTGCACCATGTTGAATGACACACCAACCACCCTAAGATTAATAGTAGCAACTGATCTGTGAGTAACTAACTACTGGATGTGTGGGTGAAATACCAGAGCTGGCAGAAATGTGAGGGCAACGTGGCAACAAAACAAGGGGGATTTTGAAACTCAAGGGGCCCCTGCTTCCCTTTAAAGTGCAGTGTGACAAGAAAGTTAATAGGTGTTGGACTGTTGTTAATATTTAACAGTTTCCCATGTAATATGCATGAACAAAGGTAACAAAGTGTGTGGAAATGTTCCTAATTAACACAAATGCTTCCTTTTTACAAGCATTAATCTGTTACACAGACACACAAACAGAAATTTGTTGGACTACTCAGAACTTTTGGTGCGACATCAGCCACTTTTTCTGATAAGTAAAAGAAATGCAAACTCAATCAGTGACTATGACTGATTACAAAAGCAGTACCATGAGAACATGTAAGGAGACGCATGAGTGTGTTGTCAAACTGAAAGAGATAGGGAGAGATAAGTACTGTAAATCAGATGATTTGAAACATATAGTATTAAAGTGAACAAAAAACATTTTCACCACCTTACAGTACATCATGACAACACTATTCATGTTGTTATCAGACTTTACACTCTGTAATCAATGTGTTATTGATGATGTTGTGCCCTCTGTCCATGCAGATTATGTGGAGAAGCTGACGTGTGCAATGGCCAGCTTGGACCTGCAGGATCTCATACACACAGTTCTGTGTTATAGTTACCTCCCTACAAAACAGCCCAGCTCGAAGATCTGACTGCACCTCCCTCCCTCTCCCCCCTCCCTCCCTCTCCCTGGTTGTCCCTCAATCCTGGGCCCACCATGGGAGGATGCTTCTCCAAACCCAAACCAGGTAACCGAGATGTTTGCCTGTATGCTTTCGCTCTCTCAACTTGGTTAGTTTTGAAAACATGCACCGAAGCAGCTCGTGTAGGTTTATGGAGAAATATGATGCATTGTAAAACACCAAATTATAACATTATTATTATTGTTAAAATTGGGTAAAAAGTCTGTTGAAATACTTTAGTGTTTAGTTTGTGCTTCTGCAGTATAGGATTACATGATATTGCAATGTGCTCATGCATATTATGAAATCTACATTAGCACGTGTGTGTGTGTGTGTGTGTGTATGTATATATATATATATATATACAGAACAGTTCATACAATAGCTGTAAAGATGAAGTATAGGGATGTACTGGTGTAATTCAATAATTCACTGATAGCAATACCAATCAATATAGGTAATTGATCATCAAACATTTTTAGAGTGCCAATATATCTAGCTGAAAATAATGTTCTCCCAGTAGAGACTTTAAAATGTCTTAAAAATACATATTTAGGCACAGTTTTTACAGTTTAGCTACCTACTGCCTCCAAATCCTGTTATACGTCCTCTCAGGCTTTTCTGTGTGCAGTATCGTGTGGGAGGAATTTTAATGCTCTCTGTAGCATCTTTGGTCAAGAGAATTACAAACTGATACATGAATATCAAATTCTGACACTGTATGTGTATCTGTTTCGGTGTTGGGAGGCTAGGAGATTAGTTATAATGCTTGTTCAGCTGTACATAAACACAGAAGCTTTGAGATTAAATCATATATTTACTTTATTGTGTGAAGCGTGAAAGACGAGACAGTAGCTGTCTGTATAGAAATGATAGAACAGAGGCTGCCAACTGCCTCTATACTAACAATTAATGTCAGCTTAAACCTAACATAAAAATACAAAATTGTTTTTTCACACTGTGTGACTATTTACATAGATTTGCATAAGGACTTGACTCCTTATGAGTGGAACTAAGAGACAGCGAAAATTCTGTTACGTTTGCCTTCACATAATAGTTTTCTGAAGCATCACAATTATAATAAGTACTTGCATACTTGCTATTATCAACAGAGCATAAATATAATTTTTTTTTAATAGAAAACAAATCTAAATATGTATGAAAATGTTGGGAGGAGTGAGCTTAGTGATTTTCTATCACTTCTTTAATAACATTAAATACAATTGTTAAACTATTTTTTCAATTTCTACAAAAGAAATATAAACTCAACAGCAACTAAGAACACTAGCTAAGGCAATCTACATCTTCTGTTTTAGAGAAGTGTGAATTTCTTTGTTGTAGTGCTGCTGATTTTTAACTGTATTGTGTTGTTAGAAACACTTGTTAAGTTCAACTGCACCACAAACTACACATTCAAAACAACCACCACCTTAATAAAAAAGCAAAAATAACAAAAACCATTATCTTCATGAAAAGTGGATTTATTGCAGGACTAGATAAATTATATGTGTACTTAATAAACTGCATACTGAATGAGGAAAATAATTGAATTTAAGGAAAATGATTACGTCAAATTGAGGGTCAGATCTTACAGAAAAAGACATTACAGAAGACACAAGGTTGTAGAAAACGTGAGTGGAGTGTATACATAAATGCATACCACAAAAATAGTTGTATAGCATTTATATTATTTTGTGAAAACTACAAGAGGCATAGTGAATAAAATAGTTCAACATGCCCATGGAAAGTCACTATAAGTGCATTCTTACAGTGAGCAGTTCCATTGGGTTTCTACATTATGTCTCTTTTTGTGCTTGCAACATTCAGCTCAGACGTTTAAAACAAATACCCTCACCATTAAAGCATCAAAATAAAGCAGAGGTCTAGGTCTAATCATGTTACCTGCCAAAACATCTGGAGATAGACATTTGCTATTCTCATAATCAACATTTAAATCAGAGAGCAACTTTACGACATTAGGAAGCCACGCCTTCAGCTCTCCAGATAAAAAAGGTCTTCCAAAGTCCTGGATCCATGGCTGAAGTCACTTATAGGTTCAAACTGTTGTCTTTATCAGATTGAAAAATATAATATTCTATCCGTAAAATATAAAGGTAGCCTGTTCCAAGTTTTTTAATTGAAGTGTGTAATAAAAATGATAAATAAAGCAAATTCAGAATATAGTTGTACATTTAAGTGTATGTGGGAGTAATTTGGCACTATGACAGGAGCTTATGTGGGAGGGAGAGCGTGTAGACACAGCACATTGTTATTTTCATTTGCATCAAAATGTGAAGGAGTGTAGAAAGGTACAAATACTGAAAAATATTACATTAGGAATACGTGAATTAAATATCTTGGTTAAATCACAACAAGCTAACAGTAGACAGATTTGTGTGCATGTTTTTACCAGATGAATTGTTTCATACTGATCAAATGACGCATCAGCATGGTCTCATTTAACCTCCCATACTGTATTACAGCAGTATTTAAAGATTCTCTTCAGCTGTGGAAAGCTTTCTTTTTCTTTTCTCCTGCAATTGCACTCACTATTATGATTTTCCATTGATTTTAATTAAGACTTGCTCAGCAGGAGAAAATTCCAGCCAGATTACTGTGTAAGAACCGGATGATCAGCACATTTTTCCAGCCGAACAGATAAAGCCTGCTGCAGTGAAAATGGAGTTACACAACCTTTTCTTAAGGTTCACAAATATAAACCCAACAACAATGCATCATGTCATTAAAGAAAACTGAATATATCCCAAAAGACAGGTTAATATAGTCCACTCTTACAGTCTATGGGAATGCAGCAATACTGAGAATGTACACAAAACAAAATGTTCTTTTGTTATTTCTTTGATTTTTACTTATGGAAATCTCATTGTGTAAGGCAATAATTACATGGGATGAATAAGGAATGTGTGATTAGTTTAAAATTTACCATGTTTAGCTGTTAAACGTTTTCTGCTATCAGTAACGTCTGGTATGAATAGCAACAGTATCCAAGCTCTGCACAGAATCAGTCTGACTGAATCAGACTGATTCTGCACAGAATCTGACTGATTCCCTGCAGTTAAAAGGGCACACCCGATGTGCTTTTATTTTGGAAATCTGGATTTTCTTTAATGTTGAACAACTGAATGTTTCAAAATTGTAGATTGTCTCTCCTAGCTGAAGCAAGGAGAGACAATTACTCTTCCAAATCAATGGAGGAGGACAGTAGCAAAGTAATAGAGGAATAATTGCCAATAATATGCCACAATCATTGGTGATTGGTTGCATAAATTATCTGTTAATATTCCTTAAACTTTATATTCTATTCACGTTTCATAGCATCATTTATAATCAATGTGACTCAGAGAATTTATGATTGGGCTTTTTCTAAGAGGGATATGTGTGTGTTGTGCAGTTGAAGTTAAAGTGGAACTCTCTCTCCTGGAGAAAGAAAAAGAGGTGGATGGGCTGTCACCTAATGGCAAAGCGAGTCCTTTTGCAGACTGCAGACCTAACGGGGCCCTGGGACATGGGTCTGATGAAGACTCCACTCCGCTCCCTCAATACCACAAACCGCGGGACTATGTGGAGGCTTCTGTCTGTCATGTTAAAGACCTGGAAAATGGACAGTAAGAAATTAATACAACCAAAGCACACATTCTCATACACACCGCTGTGGACTGTAATAACACAAAGGAAATGTTAATAATTAAAAAATGAACCTTAATAATCCAGAAGAATACAAGTGCATGTTTTAAAGGGACAAACCATCAGAGATACATTAGTATATACTCTACTTTAGCTAATTAGTAAAAAGACATTGCAGTACAGTGATGCTAAAAATATATGTCTAAGAAGCTGTATCTGGGTTACAGACTTTGCATTTACATACTAAGTTTTGGACTTGTCAGTACATCCCAATGTGTATTTTTTCTGAACAGTGAAACAGCAAATGAAAATTATGGGACATAAAAAAAAACTAAAACTTGCTCTGTTACAAGTAGAGATGACTCACTAAAGTAAGTGAATTCACTCTCCAAGTTATTGGCAAAATCCTGAGTGCACTGACTTGAGCAAGGGTTGTTTTTTCTAATAAATTTGAGTTAATATTTTTAAAAGACTTTGTCAGGAACCTTTGGTTTTATTGTGTGTTTGACAGGATGCGAGAGGTTGACTTGGGAAGCGGCAGGGCTTTGTTGATCAAAGAGCACGGGGAGTTCTCAGCCATGGGGCACAAGTGTCCCCACTATGGAGCACCACTGGTCAAAGGTGAGTGATATGTTTAGGTATTTTATGTTTAACACTTTTAATAATATATCATTTCATGCATTTGACATATGTGTTATTTTCAGGTGTGCTATCTAAAGGACATGTACGCTGTCCCTGGCACGGTGCATGTTTCAACATTGCAACAGGAGACATTGAGGACTTCCCTGGTCTGGACAGCCTGCCTACCTTCCAGGTGATCTTTTGATACTTCTGTCACTTAACACATTCCCTGTGTTATCATGTCTCTAAGCATCATTAAAGATTGCGCACAATGATCATGTGTTTTTGCTCCAGGTCAGAGTTGAAAAGGACAAGGTGATCATTCGTGCAAACAAGCAGGTAACAGGAAAAACAAAGCACCATTTTTACAGTATTCAGGAAAATAAACTGATCATCTGACTTATCTGAGATCCTTTTAAAACATTTCCAGGCTCTTCAGTCACAGAAAAGGTCAAAGCCCATGGCCCGATGTTCAGCAGTCATTAACTCGAGCACAGGCTTCAGCCATGTTATCATCATTGGCTCAGGTTCTTCATTCATTTACTATGTCTCAGTTAAATTTCAGTGGGTTTCCTTTTACTTTCTTATATTTAAATCCACATTTCTCTGTTTTGGTAAACTGGTGAATTTGTCTAAAGGTCCAGCAGGTCTGGTGTGTGCAGAGACACTGAGACAGGAGGGCTTCACAGATCGCATTGTCATGTGCACCAAGGACCGACATCCTCCATATGACAGGCCTAAACTGAGTAAGGTTTGTACACAGACCCTGACCACATAAACTGAAAAAGAAGAGAAAGTTACATAACAGACTGCAGAGGTGCTGTTTTGGTCAGTGCAGCTAAAACACTTAACAGAAGCAAGGCTCTGAGGAAAGTGGCCTGTGCTGAAATAAACAGACAGAGGTAAATCAAAAACAACAGGACTTTCCAGTGAGATGAAAAATACCAATTTTGGATTTATTTTTCATCATAATAGATTAACTGGCTGTTTTAAGGTTATATAAATGTCAAATGACATCATTTTGGGTGGTTATAATACACCCACACAGTACCGTCTCATCACATGGTCCAGCCTGTACCTTGTCTGAAGCTTTCAATTGTATCTTCCTGAACTGATAGAGTTATGTTGTTCATGGGAATGTAGATGTTCAGATTTGCATTTTTCACATCCTTCCACCCATTCATTTATTATCCAGCTGTCATTGGGCCAGAGGCAGGGTACACCCTGAACAGGTCTATCACATAGCTGTCATCTAGAGACAAAGAACAGTTCACACTCATATTCACACCTTCTGACCATTTAGAGCCACCAATCAACCTAACTGCATGTCTTTGGACTGTGGGAGGAATCCAGAGTACCCAGAGAAAACCCATTACACCACTGTGCCAACATTTCCATCTTTTTCTGAGAACTTAAATTACTTCTCGTCCATAGTGGCTTAAAAGTTGAGAATGATAGTTTGTGCTTGACAGCAGTTCACAAAAAACTAAATAAATAAAATAAGGCAAAGATTTGAACATTTTTGGATTCTGATATATTTATTTTATTTTTTAATTAACACTTTAATCAACACTAACTTGCTCACCCTTAGTCCCTAGACAGCACAGCTGAGCAGCTGAGATTGCGCTCCATGGAATTCCTGCAGGACCACGACATTGAGCTTCTCACAGAGAAAGAGGTGAAGTCTGATATATGATGGTTATTACCTTCATGACATAATGACAACTGCAATAATGCAACTTATTCAGTGGTGGCAGTTTTTAAAACTGCATACATTTGAATGTGTGCAAAAATCCAACTTGTACGACTTTTAACTACACATCATTTACTTTAGGCTGTGGCGGTAGATGTGAAAACACGGTCTGTGACCTTTGAAGATGGCTTGAGGATGGAGTACAGGAAACTGTTTATTGCTACAGGGAGCAAGTAAGAAAACATTTGTATTTCACAAGATAATTAAGCAGCTGATTATAAAAAAATAAACGGACACCTTGTTTGCTTCCATGTCCTGCTTGAAAGACCTAAACCAATGAACTACAAAGGCAAAGATGTCAGGAACGTGTTTCACCTCAGGACGCCTGAGGACGCAAACAGCATAGCGAGGCTGGCCAACAACAAGAATGCTGTGATCGTGGGAACATCATTTGTTGGTGAGAAAAAGACACATTTATTAAAAAAAACATTTGTATTTAAGATGTGTGACAGTTTAAAAAAACACCAGAAAGTGTTATAAATGTTATGCCCTGTTATGTGTCTTTAGCGCAGATAATGTGTGAATAAAGGTAATGGTGAAAGCACTGTCTGGCACATTGGTGCAACTTCCTGTACTGCAAGTGAATTTGTGATTAGAGATGACATTCATCAGATTTATCAAACCAAACTCAGAGCAGACTTTGCAGTAAAAAAACTATGAAGCATAAAGCACATTTATCAAGTGACTTACTGATAAAAATGTGTAAGAGGAACCTTTATGAGCAACTCTCAAGCACTTTGCAACAAAACTTTGCCCTGCATCTGCTCCAGTGCTTGGTACTGTATGTTATACTGCATAAAACATATTTGTGTGAAATCTTATCATATATTTAATATCTATATTATCTAAATACATCAGTTGAAATAAAACCAAAGAAATGTTACTGTATTTGTAAACAAAAAGCCAATACATTGAAAAAGAAATTCTGCTACAGGTACTGAAACAAGGTACATCAGAAGAAAATATTAAGTAGGAATATTTGAAAAGATGTGTGCTCACCTACATGTACTTCATGTAAAAAGTATTGCAGCTTTTATTCTCATGTAGCATTTATTCCTAATATAAGAGTAAAAGTTACAGGTTTTTAAATATGAGCTCTTGAGAAGCCATTACCTCATTAACTCAGATTTGCCTTTAATTTAACCACTGCATCTATTAACCCTGTGTTTTTTGGTTGTTCTGACAGGTATGGAAGTGGCTGCTGCTCTAACTGACAAGGCCCACTCTGTCTCTGTCATCGGGATTGAGTCAGTCCCTTTTAAAAAAGCTCTTGGGGAGAAAGTAGGGAAAGCAATAATGAAGGTGGGGACACTCCTGGGAAATCATGTCTTTTAGAAAATGAAGCACATTCACCCAAAAAAAATAATACTAGTTAAAATGCAAGTAGTGTTTTTGTGGTCGATATTTACCACAAATGCTCTTATTAGTAGTCATAACTCACACAGACACAATGAGATTCTCCCTCTTGCAGTTTCTTTGCATCAACTGCGTCTGTGTTTTGTCTTTGCAGCTCTTTGAGGCAAACAGGGTGAAGTTTTACATGCTGAACGAAGTGTCAGAGATGATTGGCCATCATGGACAGGTATTCACAATGTGAGAGAAACATCATGCCATGATGCTCAAAAGCACTATCCTCTCTTATTTAATTCATGATAAGATATGTAAGACATTTAACGGCACTTAAAGCTATTTGGAGTGTGTCATTAAAGGCTCACAGAAGATTGGTTTCAAATTATTTCTCTATAGCACTAAATGAGTAAAACTAATTTTGTTACATTTTGAAATGAACAATCCAATATATAACATTTTATGGGGATATAACAGTGAAAATGTCAGCATCTTCAACCGTGTGTGGGTTTGGTTTGATCAGGTTTCACTAACAATACAGAAACAGAAGCAAAGAGCTTCACAAATAATGTGAACACTTTGATTAAAATGCTTCACAACAGAACAAGGCTTTGAATCAATCTTGATTAGTGCACCAGACACCCGATGACACTTAAATAAAATTTCTCGAATGTTGAATTTAGCATGCTGTTCAGCAAGTAGACTGGACAGTGTGACAGTTTTCCAATTTAATAAAGCAAGGACTAAAAAAAATAAAATAAAATAACCTAAACAGCTTTGCAACATCAGCAGAAAAGCTTGTGTTAATGCAGCATCTACTCAGTCTTAGTAAGAAGAAGTATTTTTTTAGGACCTTCGAAAATAATTTCCATTTTGTGTTCAACAACTTACAGAATGTGGAAGCTGTTAATATATCGATATACACTCTAGTACAAGGACTGGACTCTTTGTTTTTCCTGTTGCACAGCTGAAAGAGGTGGTGCTGAAGAGTGGAAAAGTCCTGCGGGCAGACGTGTGTGTCATCGGAGCAGGTGATGTCAAACACAGTGACATAAAGGTCAAATGTATCCCCACAATGACAAGTATAAATTATAGCAGATGAAGAAATTCACTTTTTGTAATTTTCATTTGGCACTCTCCTACCCTGCAGGAAGTGTTCCTGCAACAGACTTCCTGAAGCAGAGCAGCATCCACATGGACTCCAAGGGCTTTATCACTGTTAATAAGGTATTCTGTGAAGTTTTTACTGCAAATGAAAAAAATATGCCATAATTTGTTAATTTGCTTCTCTAACTTTCTCTTAGATGATGCAGACAAACTGTGATGGGGTCTTCGCTGGAGGAGATGTGGTGATGTTTCCTTTTCCGCCACGCAACAACAAGAAGGTGAACATCCCTCACTGGCAAATGGCTCATGTACACGGTGAGCGTGATACAACTTTATACTCTCTGCATTTCTGTTGACAACTAAGGCTCCTTTAATTTACTCAAATGTTTTCTTGTGTGTGTTTAAACTTGACAGGAAGGGTAGCAGCTCTCAGCATGATGGGCAGAGCTACTGAGATCAAAACTGTGCCTTACTTCTGGTCGGCCATGTTTGGGAAGACCATACGCTATGCAGGTAGGCTGGGTTTCCATCTATATATGTGCAGTTTATGTTTTAGCCTGAGATTTTACCTGTGTTACCTGTGTTATAAAACAGACGTGCTGTAAGAGTAGTTTTTATATTTGCTGAACTGTGCTGTGATTTTAGTTATGACACTGCCATCTAGCTGTAAAACTACAAATAGCAACCTCAGACTGAGAATTCAGTGTTATTTACATGTAGTTTGTTTTTCTGTTTGTGAAGGTTACGGTGATGGATTTGATGATGTCATTATACAAGGAGATCTGGATGAACTGAGATTTGTAGCATTTTATACCAGGTAAAAAATGTTTTTTTTAATTTATTTTTCAAGAACAATGTGAAATATATAATATAAATAATACAAATAAAGTCAGGTTTGGTCTTATTGTGCTCTCCTCTAACTGTATTTGTGTACTACTTTGAATTTTTACTCTCTTCCTTCTATAGGAGTGAGGAAGTGGTTGCAGTTGCCAGTATGAACTATGATCCTATTGTATCCCGAGTGGCAGAAGTCTTAGGATCTGGAAAGACGATTAAGAAAAGAGATGTGGAGTAAGTCTCCTTCCAAAAAGCTGCTTACAAACCCTGTTATGTTCTTCAGGTTATTTTTTGCATGTAAAGAAAAACATGACAAATGTCATGACACATCAAACTGTGCAGCTTGTGACATTAATCACATGCAAAGTATTATGCAAGTCAAACTTATTAGCTTACACTAAAGACATGTTGGACTACTGCAGAGCAATAACAGATGCTGTTTTATGGGTTTTATCATTTCCTAAGAATTTTTGAAGCTATTTCTCACAAAATACAAAGTAGTTTTTATTATTTATAGGGAAAGTTCTCAGACATTAGTAAATTATTGTGTCTTTAAAACACAAATGGTAGTACAATGTCTTGTAGTTACTACAAGATACGAAATGATATACTTTTCCAGAGCTTATATTATTCATTTCTACAGGAAATGCTGGTAACACTCTAACTCATCGAACTCAATTATCTATCTATAACTTTTTGTAACATGGACATAAATAGTCAGTATATAAGAAATGACCAACAGTAACAGTCCAACCTAGCTGTAAGAACTAGTAACTAATGATATTTATATATATTTTCAACAGATTATTGTTTACACACATCACAAACAGTTATGCTGTTATGAATATGTGTAACCCCTTTTATTAAATGCTGTAATTCATACATATAACTGCTACTAGATTATAATCTACAGTATAAGTTGTGCTAGAAAACATCTTGTTCATGAATGATCATTGTTTTTATACTAATAAAAATGGAGTCTGGACTCTTAAACCCTATTAAGAGTTTACATATGCACACTGTGAATATTACTACATTTATGAATTAGGGAACTACCAGACATGTTAAGTGTTATGTCATCAAAGTTGTTGTTATCGTTCTACTAGTATTAATTTTAATGTTGTTGTTGGTTAATGTGTTTTCTGTTTTGTGAGTGTGTTTTTTTGATGTAGTATTCTTCATGCCTCATGTCTTTCATTTCTAATAATGCAAACCAACAAGGATGTTAGCACGACTTGGCAAGTATGGACAAATATGAACTTCTACTGTTTGAAGCTGGCACTAATCTAACGTCTGGTGACTTGATAAACACGCACCTCCATGTGTCTAATTACAGTTTTGTTTGTGTTGCAGGACTGGAGACATTTCTTGGTTGATTGACAAAGGCTCTCAATGACTTCACATCTGAAAGTCCAAAACTAGGGACTCCATAGGACACCTCAACATGGACACTTTTGGTGCTGAGACACTGAGCAGCTATCCCGGACTGGACACATACTTTCAGACACACTGGGGAAGGGATCTGTGTCAGACACACTCCGCTGAGGACAACACTAAACTTGCTTTTGTTCCTGAAAGACACTTTAAGATGACAAATAGAGCCATACATGGTCTGACTACACTGAATCACTGCATTGGCACGTCTTTCATGATCATGTTGTCATGTTTCACAACAAAGCAATATTGGATTCAGCTTCTGTGCTACTGCAAAATGTAACTACCTGTACACTTTGTTTATAAGAAGCCAGGAACAGGCTTTTGGTTTTTTGTACAAATAACATTGTACATAGCTATAATTTTGAATGCACTGTAACAGAATATGAACATAAAATTTGAACTGAATTTTTCTAAGGTTTAATTAACAGATTTGGTTGTACTGTGGCATACAGACCTTATATCTGCATGGTATAACTTACTGTAAGATAAGCAAAAAACTAAACCCCACAAGAGATATTTTAAGGTACACACATCAGCAAACAAAGCTTAAACGTGCAACGAGACAAAATGCATAATCACTTCAGGAGAACCCTGAATGCAGC
>OMLM01001552.1:193241-214067 GCA_900302695.1 Helostoma temminkii | reverse complement strand
CCCTGAATGCAGCTTTAACCAACTCACTAACACACACACACAGACACACACGCAGCTTTAATTTGTGATCAGTTACACTGTTTAGGATAACAAGCTAACTCTTTTTATTGGTTGCCTTGCTATTAGATTGCACAACTGAAATTCTAATCATACTTTGATTTACTTTACAGACTAGTGCTTGCACAATAGATGTGTGTATTTTCTAGAGATATCTCCCCTTTAGATAAATGCAGTAGTTGCTTAATATTATTTTTTATAGCAGTCACCTAAATAGGGACATTATTTGTTACTAACTCAGGGAACTGAGGTTTATGGCCTGGGCTTACTGGGGTTACTGATTCTTTTGCAAACAGAAACAAATTTGTTGCTTTAATATTTTTACCCAGTTATTGCAGTTTCACTCATTCTCAAATTTTCCATACAGAAATACTTACTTGTGTGGAGTGGGGATTAAGATGGATGCTTGGTTACATCCAAATGTGCTGATGATCCCAAAATACTTGAGCCCTGACACATAAGTCGATACAGCGTTTTACAAAGCATCGCTCTTCCTACAGAGAAGCCTCGGTGGCAGTTTTATAACTAAAGCATTAAAATAAAAGTCTTCCAACAGTGACCACTTACTGCTTTATGAAATCATTCATTCTAAATATTGTATGTTTTTTCAGCTGTTGCTTCTGTGTGAATTTTTGACTTGACTGAAAACAGTAAACAGTCAAAAGGATAAAAGTAAGTAAAAAATCTTTAATGATATTCAAGGAAGTGACAGGGCACAGTTTGGATGTTTCATTCTTTGAGCTGTTTTAACTAAAAAAATATTTCTAGGCAGGTCAGGCTGATTTTGAGTTTTCAAAACGTTTTCACAAAATAACACAAAATAAATTCACACAAGTATTTCACATTTCACAAATGAATAAATGATGAAAATCTGGGAGTCATATAACACACACATTACAAACAAACAGTGTTTACAATAATATTTCAAACAACTCTTTGAGGTTTTCTATATTTTTGGGGGAGTAAAAAGCAGGGCATCTGCTTCAAATGAATCCCAATATGGATATAGAGTATTAGACTGGTGCATCCCCAGTAAAAAGCACCTCAGTGATACCTGCTGAGAACAATAAAAATGTATCTCCCAACAGTGGAGTGAAGGTCTTACATGGTGTTATAACCCTGTAACTATGGAAATTGATCTTAAATTGATATCTTGACATTTATAAACAATATCAAGGGTTCAGAGCTCATGTACTGGAAGATACACATCAGTGCAGTCACTTCAGTTTTAATATACTGCTGTATTAAAGAAATTAAATCATCATACCTGTGGTGTATGTAAATACTATCACACAACAATGTTTGTTCATATGAACAAACACAAAACAAAAAGTCTAAATGTAGAACAAACTCTATGGAGGCAGAAGAAAGCTCACAGTCGTACTGACTGCACTGAAAACATTTGATCTAATGTACCACTATAATGCCCGAGTGTTATCCCAGCAATTGTCACAGTTATTGTTGGTTATTGCTATAGGTCAGAATGAGACTTAATGATTAAAGAGTTAATCATCAAAAAATTAAGAAACAGTCCGTTTGTAAACACTTCACTTCTGTCGAGTATCATTCATGAACTACATTTGTAACTATTCACATCATTAAATATGCTTTCGTCAAATTACTATTGTACAATCACAGCTTCCCCTGTATTTTATTATTAAGGCACTTTTTCATTTTTAATTCTTGAGATGATTCAGATGTTGGCAGTGATCTCTGCTGCAATGGTAAAACAGATTATTTGGTGGATGATCATCTGTTCAGAAAGTCTCACTGATTCTACAGAAAACAAACGTTGCTTCGATGATCCTTGTTTGACCAAAACAAACACATCTTACCTAGGATTAGAGGTCATATTCTGCTGCACACTGCTGGAGGTACCATTCATACAATTTAGCCTGTGGAGCAAAATCAGCTATGTGAGATTCACAACACAAGCATATCAATATGACAAATGAAATATTACATTTTTTTTTGTTCTTTGGACATTTGAGCACAACAAACCAAGCTAAACACATAACAACATATTATTGCATTTGTGTTAATATGTCTTAATATGTCCTAGATTCAAAACAATGAACTGAGAGATGCTAAAAATAAAAAGGAAATATATTACACATAGTTATTTAAACAACTGACATTTAAAAAGAATATCCATTACTTTAGCTTTAATGTTTGTACTATCCAAATAAAACAACATAGTAAACAGGGCGTAAAATAAGAATTTAACCTTCTTGGTCTTGACAATATCCTGGATATAATCGCTGTATTCTGCCATTGTCCTCTTCTCCTTCTTCGTCAGAGTTTTATTCCTTCGGCTATTCATGTCAAAGATCAACACAACAATATCACATCATGTGTTTATATGAATGTGAGAGAGCGTGTGTATGTTTAAAAAGCATCATCAAAAGCATTACAAAGCACACACCCTTCACTACAAAACAGAATAAGATTAAGTCGATGAAGATTCTCAGACATCCTGGCAACTGAACTTCTTTTTGTTTTTTACTTACAAAAGAGAAGTCCAGGTGCTGTAACTTAACTTCTAGAGAATAATAATAGCATTAGACAATTCTCTCTTTTAGATTTAGTTTATTTATGCTGTGCTTTAATTTAAAGTGACCTCATTCCCATATGTGCCAAATAAGTATGTGTGCTTTTATAGGCTGCAACTTATGATTATTCGAGTTTTGACTAATCGCCAATTATCTTGTTGATAAACAATTTTTTTTACCTTTTTTAATTTTTGTGAACAATACCCATCAGAACCTTCTAAATCCTAATGTTAAGTCTTTAAACATTCTGATTCCTTGAATCAGTAGTCATTCCATCAATAAATTACTTTATTTATGAAAAGAGATGCTGGAGATGTTGACATGTAAAACTTACCCGGCAAAATACTTCGCTAGGAAAATCAGGAGGTAGCAAAAAGCACCAAAAATGATGACAAATACCACTTGTCCATCCTCTGGTATCCAGTCCCATAAATACATCACAATTCCCTGTGAGAAACGCATTGAAAAGAGTTAGAGAACTAAGTACACAGTAAGTAAAGAAAGCTGATTTATTGCACTAATATTAGTCACTTCAGATATGTCACATCAGCTTTTACTTGTTTCAACACGACTCTCAGCACTTACTGTGAAGACAGCGAAGGCCCGAGCTAATCCTCCACCCAGCAGATCATCCAGCTGCTCTTTGGAGAAAGTGTTCACAATGAAACTGAGGATGAAAAGTGCAGGAAGGAAAACGCCCAGAGCCCCACAAAAAAACGAGTGAAGGCGGACGCTTCTGTTGTAAGTCACATCAGCCCTGCGTGTGCACATATAGAAAATCTTATTTCAGTATTTACAGGGACGGACTGGTGACTTATCTCCTTCAAACACATGATGTGGTTTATTTGTTCCAAAGTGCCACCTGCCATTTTGCATCAGTGTAAATAATCTTTACCAATTAATGTAACATGCTGTGTTGTAGGTTGAGGTCAAACCTGTCCTGCTCTAGTCGGCTGCTGATGGTAGAACAAATAAAGTCACAGTCTTTCTCCAACTGATCCAAAGTCTTCTGAACGGCTTGGTTGATCGTCTTCTCAATGGTCTGACAAATCCCGTCGATCTGGTTCACACACCTGCTCGGCTAAACGAGACAAAGGCCTCATCAGTTGTAAAATCACTGTACCAACATCTTGTCCATCTCAGAAAAGGAAAGGTCTGGAAACTTCAATGACAAACCCTGAGGGTATTTTGACTGACAGCTATGTGCAGTTAGCAGGAAGTGAAGCCGCACTTGCTCAGCAAAAATAAATTGGACGTCAGGGGCGATACACAAATCTCCACACGAGTAGAGCTTTGTCGTAGATCACAAGATAGCGCAGCAATAACTCAGGACTGTGGCCTACCATTGTCAAACGATGCTGACCAAAAGCCATGGTTTACAACCCCTGCTGCCCCTCCACTCCCCTCCAAAACTGGATAACTATCAGTCATGACACTGCAAAATAAATCTTCCAGTTTCAGCCATGACAAGCCACCAATAAACTGGCAGTGTGGAATTTATATTCAAGGACAATCAATAGCTGTTTGACCTGAAGGACAGCAAAGGTTTTTAAATCTGGACCCAAAATCTATACAAAATAGCAACTATCAAGTAAAACAACAATCAAGTTGTTTTACTATCAAGTACATGATGTTTGTTTTTATCAGCTTGTAAAACTGGAGATTAAAAGCAAAGGCTAAACTAAAAGCATGAACATTTCAGATGGAGGTGCTTTATTATAAGCAATAACCAATACTGGAACACACAGTTTATCTTACCCTCTGTGGGTTGGGGATGTATATTGTTGGCATCTCAAAGCCACATTTGTTGAGACCTGGACGGCGACAAAGTTCCTGGACTATCTGCATCATCACCCTCTACAGAAAAAAAAATTATACAGGTTAAACTTGAATTTCATGGAGTCAAGTCAATCAAAACTATGTAAAAATCTACCAGTGACCTCACCTGTCTGTCTGTTTCTTTGCCAGCTTCATCTGCTTTGCTGAGGTAGAACAACAGCTTGTCTCCACATTTCTCACTGAGCTTCTCCACAATGTTGAGAGTGCGCTTGCACAGTGCCTGGCCCATCGGGTCGAAGAACACAAATATCAGATCAGCCTGTTCTCCTGCAGACAAAAAAACAACATTCATTACAGAAGCGCAACACCCTTGTGCATCAGCACTGGGTGACAAGTTGGAGATGTGAAGACATACCCAGCCAGGTGATAGCACTGTTGACATCAAAAGGATAGATCATGTCGCCATCCACTAAACCAGGAGTGTCCACAAATGTCACCAGGCTGAATTTCTTCTGTTTGGAGGTGGAGATCTCAGCAGACAAGTAGTCCATAACACCTGGAATATACAGATGCTGTGGGTGTACAGTTTCTTTTCTTTAGAAAAGTAAATTCAATCACAGATTGGAAGCTGTTACTCTTATTTCCTACTGGAAGCCGCAGTGCGGTCAATACTTGAGACCTGAGGGAGTCCTGTCACATTAAAGATTAAGAACTGTTTTTACTTCTGTGCATATGCCCAGACATTGCAGGCATTGCACATTTGCAATTGAATTGCAGTAGCAATTCTGAGTAAATCAGATTTTTGAGTCTAGATTAAAAATAAATTCCTCAGAGATTAAAATCAGTGGCGGCCATACTGTCACATATAAAACTTCCATTTTAGTACATGAAAACATTTGTTAGGTTTCTGTTTTCTCACCTCTGCGGAAAAGTCTGTTGTCATGGTTACACACAACAGCTCTTCAACTGGCAGCTTTAGCATGGGGCGTGGGACATAAAGCTAGCCAGTGAAGAACGACTGTGAGGCAACGCACTGTGAGCTTAAGATACTCCACCACTACCACCACACATAAGTCAGAACCCCCCTCATACCCCAGGCCCTGAACAACAGAACAGGATCACTATTGACACATACCCACCCTATTGACAAAAATAACCCCCGCTCACCACCACATTCTCCCTGGTTACACACACACAAACTTCCACACACATAAACACACACAGGGGCCTGTGATGACACTGAGGCTGTTTCATAGGAAGAGGCAGGTGTCATCAGCCAGCACAAATCGCATCCTTGTGCTGCAGTGAGCAGGGCCACTGCTGCTGCTATGGCACATTAGCATACCTTTATGTTTCTCTTAGATCAGTATACAATAAGAATATATATATGCCTCCAATCCCATGTTCTGACAGCCTAGTATTGGTGAGGCAACATGACAACATAAGGGAAGTATCATGGGAAAAGCACCATATACAGTATATACATGTATATATATATATCTCAAGTAGCTTCACGTTACATCTCTATAAGGCTGCTGGCTACTTCATTTAGTCAGGATACACATGCATGCATCTCTGCATTACAAAAACAGCAATTATGCACGTCCACTTAGAAATAAGTGAATCGTTTAGCCTTCAAAGACACATATTCATCCACCCTAATTGAAGAAAGTCCTTTGTGCCTCCTCAAAGCTGAAAAGAAAACAGGAGCAATACTCGCCGATGGAAGATCCTCAAGTGACAATCACTGGGCAAAGACAACAAAAATGCTGCAATAACCAAAACTAAACCTGTTGGACTAAATAGGTCGGGTTAATATTAACAAAGAAAAGAACTCTTTGAAACTCTTTACTATCTAACAATAATGAACAATTTGACCTGTCATGGAGACATTCAATCCCATACAGAATGTTCTGTACACTCTTGACAACATGTTGATTAGATAAAGACAAACAGACAGAAGTATATACATGCTTATCCTTAGCCCAAAGTGAGCCTAAAACAAGTAGTATCCCCAGGCACTTCCCAGAGGAGACAGAACTGTTTAATCAGCAGCTGCACCCACATAAGGATATATGGTGCTGTTCTGATGAGTCATCCTCAGTCGCTGTGACAGGTAAACAAATGCCTGATAACGTGTATTTCCAGAGGCGGTGATGAAGTTCAGATAAAAAGCCTCCTTGTATTCCAGCAGCAGATCATTGATGTTGTGGAGCTCAGGCCTGCAGACTGGAGCTGCTGCTGCTGGAGTCTGGGCAGTGCCGTCTCTAATGGCTGTGACATTTCTCAGCAGCTCCTCCTGACTCCACTGCACTGCTGTCGATGGGGCGTGTGACTCACACGCCATACCGTGAGCTCTCCGGTCCGCACCCAGTGAACCCTAACTCTCAACACACTCACTGTTAACACATACGTTACTGCCCCTCCTCCCTCCACACTGATGGTTCCACTGAGACAGCAGGCACACCCAGATTTCTGCACGACCACCTCAACATCCAGAAGCTTCAGACACACAGAGAGCTGAAACTAACCATTGTAAAACAATATGTCACTATTAGAGTAATGTCAACTCACATATCTCAGAAACAAATGGAAAAAACTTGATATGTCAAGGCTGTGACTCATCAAGGTGTAGGACCTCAACTCGACCTTAAATCACAAACGACAAAGCTGACCTGTGAGAGGCAGGAACATATAAATAACGCATGGTTGCATGTCTTCACTAGAGGTGAACCAGGCAGAGAAGAGGAGCAGAGCGATGCTTGTGTAGCCTCATCTTTAATGGCTTAATAATGTTTTGTATTAAAATTTACAATTATAATATTGTTCACAAACACTATAGAAACATTATTAATGTATACCTGTGTTCAATTCTTAATAATATTAATACAATAATATTAATCATTATATTTGTCTGAATTAGAATATACATTGGTGCAGGTTGTAAACTTGTAATAAGCTGAAAAGACGTAAAATACAACATTTTAGCACACCATTTCTAATATCAGCTACAATATGTAACTTTTTCTAATATTGTTTTTGCAAGAAATATGATCCTAAATATACATTAATGTGGAGAGGTCCTTCAAAGGAAGTGCAGAGATGTTGCCTTAAATGTTTTCAAATAATCAGAAGACAGAGTCAGAGTTAGGAGCTCTTGGCTGTCAATCAGTGTATGTCAGATCTAGTGCTTGTGACATCACTACACAATGGTCGGTCTGTGTGTAATGTCCAGAGACTTTCCAGGTAACAGATAGAGAGTGGGCATATTCATAAAAGATATATAAGAAGATCATCACACTAGGAACTGTGCTATTGACCTTGAAAATCACCAAACAGAATGGCCATGCAAGGCAATGTCACACACACATCACGCCAAAAAGCATCATTGCTGCAGTAGTAAGTGTATTGCCAAAATTTACTCAGCAAATGCCATCTTCACTATTAAATATAGTAATGTATGAATGACTTGCCAGCTTATCTCTTACACAAACAGTTCACAGTTCAAAATCTTCTACAAAAGTTAATATCCAGTTCATGGTTCATCCACAGGCCAAATCATACGCAGTCGTGGAATTAACTTCCATATGGATGATAAGCAGCTGTACGTCCCTGTGAGGGCTGATGACCCTTCTGAGATTACTAAACTGGAGTCTTTCTTTGGATGCTTTGAAAAGCTGACTGTCACTGAGTTTTCTACTCCTATATTTAGACAAAACAGAAATGCTGGTTATCGTCCCGCCCCAACATCGTCACCAGTTTAATCAACCATAACTCTTGATAACTGTGTGATTTCTCAGAGCTTGACTGCAAAACCTAGGAGTTACCTAGTTTGAGCATCACATCAAAGATATCTCTAAGATTGCCTGCTTTCATCTATGCAACACTGATCAAATTTAATCTTTTCTGTCTGTAGCAGATTTTATTTTACACTCTTGTGTCATCTAGACTGGTTTATTGCCATGTTCTGTTTTCAGGCTTGCCATAAAACAAGCACTAAAAGTCTTTAAATGGTCCAGAATGCTGCAGCCAACCTCCCCACTGATAGTCAGACAGTCTCCCTCAGTAGATGTCTATAAATCTAAACTTAAACACATCTATATGCCCAAACTTTTAATTAGCAGCGTCCCACATGTTATCAACCCCTGGTGGTGGGTTGGGTTCCAGTCTCATTAAATGAATATATCTACAGTGTAGCTCATGTACACCACCTGTTATTCACTCTGAACATTCCTCTGTTTCAGTCCCTTAACCCTCAGCTTTTTTCTCTCCCAAGCACATAAGCAGACAGGCTGTGTGTCTCTCTCTCTCATTCTATCCTTCCTCCAGGTCCTCATCATGGGACTGAATTAAATTGAAATTCTGTTTTTCAACTGCAACTTCATAAAACAAAACAGAGAGACGAATACATGACAAAATTTGTTAAAAAAATCTTAATGGGCCTGTGCACCAGATTTATTTGTTTTCTTTCTATCTTGACCGTGGTTTATGTCTTGAGTGTAGCCCTGTGAATGTCATTGCCAGAAGTATTCAATTATTCTCTTACTTATCGTAACATAGTCATTATTATCAACCAAAATAACCTTTTCACACACTTTTTAAAAGACTAAATTAGTGGGGCCACGAAGATCAGACAATCACTTCAAGAGGTTTCTTACAATATAAGAATTTTACAATCTCAGCAGCAAAAAAAAGCAATATTCTCTCTCATTTCTGTCTGGCAGATTAGTGTAATGTGCATCTTAAATGTGTATAAAAATGCATTCAATTTATAGTGAACTGGTTCTTATGGGCTACCTGGCCCTGGATCGCCTGTGCCACATTTAACCCAATGCTGGTCAAAATATTACACAGCCAGGATTTCAGTCCATGTTATACATTCTTTAAAACTGAGTTCGCTGCATCTAAAATAACCAAGCACTCAACCTTTTGAACTGACCCTAACATAAACACATAAATATTTCCAGAAGGAAATCTGCATGGGCCACACAGCTGAGCACCATCTTAAACCTCAAAGAAAACAATCTCTGTCTGCAGCTCGTGATTACATTCATCTTATGTTCCTTATTCCTGTAGTGATGCTGCATTTTCCTGCTGTTCCAGCAGAATTTAACACTTTATCCTTTCTCTTCATCCCATTTTTTTTCACATGCATGTTTTTCATATGCATTTCTCCACTACAAATACTACAAATGTGATCACATAATTTAATTTGAGGTTTTAGACAAGTTCCTGCTAGTTTTGACTGTTTTCGAGGTTATCAAAACCTGGAAGACATTAATCCAAAGATTCAAGAGATTATCATACAGTTCTATTATGTGAGATTTTTTGTAGAAATTTTTCTGTTACATGATGCATTACATTAGGATCTGTACAAAATCTGCATGCATGCATGAATTAATGGACTATGACCAATATCAGTGAAGGATAACTACAGTTGAGAGGCCTGTTTTTTTCTCTCTGCACCAATACCACTACATTTAGGCTCAGCAATTTAAAATATACATAGTGCACTATACACTTTTTAGAAACCCATTATGGGCTTCTGGTGCTTAAACCAAAGGAACACTCTTACCTTTGAACTCAAGGAGTGGTCGAAAGTGTGGGTAGAGATGTAGCGTTGCATTCCCCTGTGAAAGAGTTAAAAAGATAATATGACAAACAATCTAATAAGACATATATCAATATGCAGTTTTTTTCTTGAGCTCTGTCCTGAACTCAGTCCTTCACAAGGTGCCGTGCTGCAGCTCAGTACACCCACTTTAAGCTCTTCCTGTACATAGGAGATAATCCTTCCACTCTGCATTCCTGCACTGCAAATATATTATTCATCTTCAGCACCTGCACAGTAGGATATGAGCAGAGAGGCAGAGCGTAAGAATGAAGGAAGGCGGAGAGACAGGTGTCTCCTGAGTCTGTTTACATGCTGCAGAAATGCTTCTGTGTGCGGGCATGTCTGCACAACAAAGCCCCTCACTGGTGCACTATACAGAATGAGAAATCACCACTGACTGAGGGAGTGCCTTCAATACATGCTGACACTGAATATATCGCTTCAGCAGCCTTTATTGCTGGCTGCAGGTTTAGTTTCCATTTACTGATGTTAAAACGACATTAAATCTTTTACCCTTAAACCTGAGAGTCACTGCCTGCCTGACTATCAAATCTGTTAGGTAACAAATATTGATAAGATTGTTTGAAGGCATTAAAATGGAGCATGCAACACAAAGCTGGTTGCAACAGGTTATTAAGATTTATTACAAATATCTTTTCAAGCACTAGTTGGTACATCTGGTTTAAGGGGTTTCATCAGATTTCATACACAAAACAAGTCCTTCAGTAAAGAGCTGGAAATGCTAATTGTCTTCAAGCTGTTCTTACCGTCAGCGATTCCCTTTTGCGGCCACTTGTAATGAACGTAAACCCCTGGGTTTCAATGGCGACGCCTGTTTTCTGTATGTGCTCTTCAACATACCTACAGTGACAACACAAGGTATCAGTGTCATCAAAAATGTTAGGTTATTGGCTGGAGATGGGATGTGTTCAATCATTGGTGTTGTGCTGCAAAAACACCAATGACAGGACAATAAAGTGCACACTGTCAAATAGGAGAAACCAACCTAAAATTTACACAAAGTCAGATAAAGATCAACATCTGTAACATCTGCATATCATGAGCTGTTAATGCAGTTGCTACAGATCTTTCAACTGTGAACAAGTAATTCTACCTAGTAAAAAAAATATTCTCCAGTCAACAAATCCTGCAATTAAAATGTTGTGTTACCGTTCAAACCAATTTAAATTCACGAGTGGAAATAAAACAGTGATGTAAAACATACAGAGTCTAACTCTAGTCTTCTCTGAACCTTCAACACATGAACGTCACTCTGAAAACACCTGCAGGTCCAACGTAGCGCACCCCCCCTCCCCATATATAAAATATGTGAGGTGTGGTAACTGCTGACTGACAGCTGGAGTCCTTATGGAAGCAGCTCAAAATAAGCTGAGGGTGGTATTTGAACTGTAACAGAGTTGTTTGTTCCCTGAAGCAGAACAACTGACATGTATTGTGAAAGAGGTTTTTATCACCTTTATATTTTCTGTAGCTTGAATTTGGCAGGATCTTAGTTCACTCAACACTAAACTGGTATGCAGAATTTCAAATTAGACATGTTCATCTTTCCCTGTCAACACTGTGAAGCCTATAAATCCACATTTCCTGAAGCAAAACCGCTGAACTTCATGCAAACCACAAGGAACTCTTTAAATGTTATGTGTGAAGGCTCCGGTCTCACTCATCACCAAACTCTCATTCAGACATGGAGCAGAGCATGTGATGGTCAGGCCGCCTGGCACAAGTGAATGTTTGTAAGTCCCATTAACAGCAAGCAGTATTACCAGTTAATGAAGGAGCTCTTCCCTGCAGAGTGGTTACCCATGATCATCACAACTATCTTCTTTCTGGGAGGCAGCAGCCGAGCTCCAAGGCTGCTGGCAATCTTCACCAGGCCTAAAAACACACATACACACCGAGCAGCACATGACAATCGCAACATGTGAATTTTAATTTAACCTCATATTAAATGTGTATAGGATTTATAAGGGTTTAAACTGGTAATACTGGTGTTTGGTTTAGACAAAACTAAAGATCTGAAGGTGCTGCTTTGGTCTTTTTGAAACTAATGTGTGACATTTATGGACTAAGAAGAAATAAACTACTTGAAAAGGTAATGTAAAGTAAGGGATACTGAAACTAAATGCTGTTGATTAAACTGCAGTGCAGGAGGCTCTGGTTCTTTATATTTAGCTTAAAACAGAAAGGTGTGTAATGAAACCTGACTGACTTTGGGCCGCAGACCGGTTCCCACAGTCAGATACAGGAGCTGCAGAGGAGCCACACGGTGCTGAGTGTCATCTGTTTGACAGTGACAGACAGCTGCTGCACACCACCACCTGCTTTACACATTAAACTAGCAGCGTTTCACTCTCAGGTTCAGCTAAATTCACCCCGAGTCCTATCAGCCACTTAAAGTTACATACGATCACACCTGTGACTTCTTGTTTGCTGCTTTATGACCCAAACTTGGCTCGTTTTAATCCGTGTTGGTGATTATTTACCGTTTTCACTGTCGACATATAAACTGTAGCACTCTTTCAGTATCCTCTCACTCGGTGTGGTGATCGCAGACTCCAGAGGGTTTGCCACTGACCGGGGCTTTCTGCCCGACATTATGAACACAGCCGCCGATCACCGCCTCTCTGCTGTTTCCTAAAACATCAGGGGAAGAGTTTCGAGGTTGCACAAACACCGTCCTGTGCGGATGAAGCGCCCCCTGCGGCCAAACAGTGATAGGACACCAGGGACGGTCCGTGGATGGGACAGACAGACCAGGTCAGATCTGTGTTTAATCTTTAGCAGATTTTTACCTCTGTCTCTTGTGAATCATTAAAACAAGGACTGGCTACATTTTAAGTAGGTAAACCCACATTCTATTCCTCGAAACTTAACCAATAACTGTACTTATAAATTGTTCTGCAGACTGTGATTTTACATAAAATATTATAATTAAAAATGTTCTGACAGATATTTAAAGTTCAGTATTTCCCTCCAAAATATACTGGAGGTGTAAAGCATAGAGGAGAGTAACAATTTGTTTTCTGATGCTTCATACTTCTTTACTACAATATTTCAGAGGAAAGTGATGTAGCTGCTTTTAGCTTTATTTCCTAATTACTTTGCAGATTTATATCAATGTTATAAAATGCAGCTTAATCGGCAAATACAGTAAATGATGATGTTTATTATAATGATACCAGTAATTTACCAGGTGCAGCATTTAACTGATGTGCACGTCAGCAGATCAGTAATTATACTGGACCTTTATCACTGTAAGATGATGACTTTTGCCTTTGGTACTTTAAGTATATTTTGATATAATGCTTTTGTACATCAACCTGCTTAAATTCATCAGTTCTGGACTTTTATTGGTTTTATGTTTAATTAAGTAAAAAAAATCTCCATTCTTTTCACAACTGGTTTAATGAATCATAAAATATAAGTAAGTATAAGTGTGATACTTAGGTACAGAAAATAGCTTTTTACTTTAAGCCTGAACCTAAGAGAAGATGAGAAATATGAAAATATGCCTGAAACAGATTTTGTGCCAGGTTCAGGCTCATCATATTATTTACTACTAAGGTAAATTGTTGGAGTAAAATAAACACCAAAATGTAAACATATTATATTACAGGCAAATACCCTTTCCATCCCTAAATAAACTCTCTTTTCACATTGATCTATCAAACCTTAAAGCACTCATATTCAACCACGTGGACTCTCTCAGTGTTACATTATTATATTCAGATAAATTAACTTACAAGCACATTTTTACTGTTGATGGTCATTTGTTATCAAGTGGTTTAATGTACTGAACTACATTTTATCAGCTTATATCTGTAAAATTGCCAACTCTAGCTGTTGAAGTAATTCATAATATTATGGATTATTGTAGTACTAAGAATTCCCCAGTACCTCAGGCCAAAACAAAGGTCAATATTTGGGGTAAAACCAGGGAAGCAGGAAAATTACAAATAATGGTTCTGCCTGAAGGAAAACCAACACCACTGTACTGTGTTGAGTTTTTGCAGACCAAAGTTTTTTTTAGGTTTCATCCACGATTATCAGTCTCACTTTTACATTCAGGTTTTAAAGTAGACACACACTCAGTTGATTAATGTAATTCAAAATAAATAAATCCTCTTTCGTTAACATGATAATGTTCTGTTTTCATTCAAATCTGATGTTGATGCACTCATCTCCCAAAATGACCATACAACTGAATCAATGCATACTAGATCAAGCCAACACCTTTAGCTTGAGGCAATGACACAATACACTAATCAGAAGAAGACATCACACATATACTATATAGGTATTATTAAAAAAAAGTATAATTCTCTTAAATGGACACAGAAATGTGTTTATAAAATTATTATATAATAACAATCGTCAGCTTGTTAACGGTTTGGTAGCTCAAACATTTTTGTCAATTTCAACCCAAATTGATTTTTTTTGGGTGTAAGCTTCTAGCCACGGTGCTGCCACTGTCACATGAGTGTTTCTGCAGCTCCAGGACCAGTCGGCAGATCATATCAACACAGTCTGCTGCTCACAAAACCCAACTGTACCCTATTGAGAAATAAGTGTAAACTCTGTTTGATGATGGATTTTCACTTTCAGATCCAAATGGCCAAATTGTTGTGTGAGGCTGTACCAGGATTAAATGTTTTTGGCTGGTAAACCATTCAACTCTTTGTGTCATGTGTGCAGAACAGCATGTCCCCAAAAAGTCTAATGATTTATTGCCAGCAGTCTGGAGATAATGTTGCTGAAATTTGCTTGGATTTAAAAACTGTTAGTTTTCTAACCTAATGTGAGTCCACCTGTTTCACGACCATATGATATTTCTGAAGAGTATTAAAGGAGACTAATGTAAAGAGAAAAGTCCCAGAAGCCATAAAAACAGGCTTTTATAAAAACACTTAAGATGTAATAACTCAAAAAACAATTTCAAAATATTAAACAATGTGGCTACTGTTTTATGCTACTGAAGATACTGTATCTTTAGGGAGTTTATGAATCTTACTGTACTTTAATGCCCAGGGGCGGTACGATTACACGTTTTCTAACAGATTGGAGGCCAACAGGTCACATAAAGTGAAACAGTCGCCTATAAATAATTTCTGATGTGCAGTGTTATGATGCAGAGTTTCTGCATCATATTGCACTAAAGCTATTAAATAAGAACCATTTCTATTAAAATAGTTAAGTAAAATAAATAAGCGGAAGAATATAAATGAATCAAAATAAATTGACATTGTGTCAATAAAACTCTACACCCTGCAGCTGGACTGGAGGAGTTGGAGGTGCAGATAAAGATAAAGTCCCCTCTGGGTCCTGACTGAGTATCTGACTAAAAGTGATAAGTGAAGTGTCACATTTTAAGCAGCAAAGGGTCAGTTACAAATCTGGGTCAGTAATCCCTCTGTTACCCAAAGGCAAGCCTCCTCACCATGAAGGAATGTGTGGCAAGAGTATGCCCCTGGAGCAAAGATCATAAGCTGCACCTTATAATAGGCTGCTTATGTGGTGTTGCGACTGGAGCGGAACATCCATCATAAATGGTTTATTCAAGCATCATTTCACGGCAGCTGCCAAAATGAACTTCAGCGAGCGATCAGCAGGATCACAGAAAGGGGTGAGTTAAAAACGGACCCTCTGTTTATGATATGTGCTGAATATTTAGATGTTACATTGTGTTACGACAGCACAGTAGGACATGATGCACTTTGTTTCTGTGGAACCAATGAGAGCAGCATGACCATGAGTAAAAGTTAGGCATGTTTTAAATCTTAGCGAAGATAAATGTAATCATTTATTTGTGCATTACTGACTCTTTCGATCAGCGTTTTACAGTGCGTCACGCTTTAATCACAAAGTGAACGACATTGCTTCTCACAGCTTTGCTCCATTAGCCTCGCAAATTTTACAAAACCATTGAACACTTAAGACGATTTGAGTGGAAATATGCGCTTCTGTGTCATTTCCAGTTTTGCCAGTTTGTGAATAATTTTGCTTTCAGAAGTAATTTTATGAGGTGGTTAGGTGGCATTGTGTAGTCACGGTGACGGGTTAACAGGTGCCAGTGTTGCATTTCACTTCACTGATTTATTCATTTACATTTTTTTCGCCATCATCTGTCCGCACAAAGATCCTCACCGAAAATGACTGATACAGTCAAGCAGGTGTTCACTTTTTGTGCCACTGCCTGAATTGACTTCACTGGTTGATAAATAGTTTTAAAGCGTTTTATAGACGGGGTTGCCAGGTTGTGGAAAATTACTTTGTTTTGAATAGATCTTCAACATTTAGTTATAAATGTCGCAAAACCCTCATTGTTTTCTGACATTGCAGTCATTAGACTGCGCCTTCAGTTCAAAATATCTATGATTTAAAAATTTTATTTTTTAAGTAATTCAGGTGGCACACTTTTATTGTTTTTGTTTTTTTTATTTTAGAAAATTATATTTTTTTAATATTCCCACATTCCCACAGACTGTAGCTGCTGCACATCACACCTCTCTGCATGACTGCTGTTCTCGGCTGTAAACACAGGGGGAGTCGTCACAAAACATGTTTATGACTGTGAGCTCCACCACAAACATATATAAATATAGCTTATACAGCGGGCCTGTATTATTTTCATTTTTATCATATGTAAAGCTTGTGGTTATAAAAACGTGATCTAAAAATCATACGTGCAAACGTAAACCATCTAAGGACAGTATCTTACATACCTTGTATATAAGACACCTATAGGCTATAAATACATGTATAGGCTACGCGAGCCATTGGCCTGTTGAATGAATGGTCTTCTGTCTGAAGTTTCATCAGCAGTTCCGTCGACTCTCCGCCTCCTTTACGGCTGTTTTGAAAGCTCTGATGTTGTTTTCTACGCCGAATAAACTTGCATACAGTTTTTCACCTTATCTTCTATATGCGTCCAGCCTACAGCCAGCGCAGGTTTTGATCTATAAACACTCTGCTTTTGATGCAGCCGTGAAATCGTGATAAACATGGAAAACTGGAGCTGATTCTTCACTCTGCGCGATCACTTTATAACAACAGCAGCATCAACTGCATCATCCTCGGGATAAACTCCCCTCCAGTCTATTCGCTTTAATCTTCTCTGCGCGCAAAAGACAAACTAAATTGGACAAAACCTTGAGTAAAACTTCAGCGACAAAATGCCAAAAGAACATGTGGATGAATATCAACCTCTGCTTATTAAAGAAATCAAACCTAGAAAACGGCCAAAGGTATGTGTATTATAATGATTAAAACAGTTATTATTTAAAGGTTGTAAACAAAAAAAGGATCTGTAGGCGCGATGAGATGCGGTTTTCTGTGGAAATGTTTTGTTTTGAACTGATTCTGTCTCTGTTTAACTTCCAGCTTCCAAACAAATCACTTCTGCTGGCTGCCTGTGCTGCTTGCATAGGGGGGACCTTTCAGTATGGATATAATATATCTGTCATCAATGCACCCACAGTGGTAATAATCCATTACTGAACTTATTCCTGCACAGCTTTTGAATTTGTCTGCCAGTGATGATAAAAGGATCAGTGACCGCTCTATTATTTCACAGGCCGAATGTTTATTTTTCTTTTTCTTTTATCTCCAGTATGTTCAAAATTTCATAAACCAAACCTGGAAGGAACGTTACCAAACCGAGGTATCACAAGATTTTCTCACTCTTCTCTGGTCCACAATTGTGTCTATGTTTACCTTAGGAGGATTCATAGGAGCAACAATTGGCAGCACATTGTCTGTGAAGCTGGGGAGGTACAGACAGAAACATATAATGACAAATTTATTTTTTTTGACATTTCGTTTTGTGCAATAAACCTTTACTGTTGTAATGTGGTTGCTGCAGGAAGGGGACATTGTTGACCAACAACATATTTGCATTAACGGCTGCTCTCCTGATGGGTCTGAGTTACCCCACAGGACTGTTTGAATTACTCATCATTGGACGTTTTTTCACTGGAATACATGCAGGTAAATAATTCGGGATTACTTTTAAAGTATAGTAAACTATGTTTAGTCTACTAAAACTGTTTTGTTTTCATAGGCATTGCCATTTGTGTCCAACCTCTGTATCTGGGGGAAATTGCTCCGACTGCATTTCGTGGTGCAATGGGAATGGGAACCTCAATTTTCATCACCGGTGGGATCTTGACTGGACAAGTTGTTGGTCTCAAGTAAATGCTGGACATATTTAAGCATTTTAACGTCATACAAAGTTAATAACATATTTACATGAACCAGAATCTGTGTTCACAATGTGAAATATTGTGTATCATTAAAAAATGATGTGATCACACATGTTTTGGTGTAATTTCACAGAGAGATCCTGGGCAGAGAAGAGTACTGGCCCATCCTTCTCTCCACCACATGTATCCCAGCGTTCTTACAGCTCCTCATCCTGCCCTGGTTCCCAGAGAGCCCACGCTACCTCCTCATTGACAAAGGAGACACTGAGGGATGTAAGAAAGGTAAAGTAACATTGCAACTACTTTAACATTAACTTCTAATATGGTGTGAGTTTTAGTTGAGACTTAGTTTAGTTGAGAAGTTGAGACTTCTCTTCTCCTCTCTGGAATTACCAGAGGCAGAGAAGTTTATTTTCATGGCCGTGGATACAAGCATGTGATCACATTCTGGTAAAGCCACAATGATGTGAAAAGAAACCAGTTTGAGGCAGGGAATATGACTCTCACCAGCCGACCCTGTAGCCTGGTCAGATGAGAAAAAGAGTGTGTGTGCAAAAGACCATAAACAGCATGTGTTTTCCTGTGTGCAGCCCTGAAGCAACTGCATGGTATAGCTGACTGTGATGGGGAACAGGAGGACATAGAGAGGGAGAAGAACAATTTAATAGGTGTCCAGGCTAAGAAACCCTGGGAGCTCTTGACCGATCGCAGCGTGCGCTGGCAACTTCTAACCATCATATTCCTCAATGCGGCTCAACAACTAAACGGCATCAATGCTGTATGTACATGAAGATACACCTAATGTTGTTTAATAGTTTCTGTCCAGCAGTTTCTCAAAAGCTGATTCTGTCACAAACTTAAAAGTTCTGTTTTCATTTGTAATTCAGATTTATTTTCTATATTTCCTGCAGATTTACTTCTATGCTGACTACGTTTTCAAACAATCTGGTATTCCCATTGATAAAATATCATATGTGACTGTCGGCACCGGTGCCTGTGAATGCATCACAGCTTTAACATGCGTAAGTATGAGTTTTGCATTACATTTTCCTGCATATGGCTGCACATATAATGTTGCTTAGGATAGATGTTTTAGTACGAATATACTAATATATAGTATCAATATACATGACCTAAAATATTGTGGATCAGGATTTGACAGAATAAAACTGATAATGTCCAATAAAAGGTTGGAGTAAAATTCAAAGAAAGCATTTGTCTGCAGAGTCTTCTAGTCTTGTGACATGCTGTGTGCCTCACAGGGTATGCTCATCGAATGTCTGGGAAGGAAAGTACTTATCACAGGAGGATACACACTGATGAGCATCTGCTGCATTTTATTCACAATCACACTAACATTTCAGGTATTTAAGACCAGATGTAGTCAGACATAAATACAAAAGCATTTTCATGGGGTTTTAATCATAGTTTGAGTTAATATTTCTTGTGTGATTTCCTTTATCTCAGAACACCAGCCCAGTTGTTCCATACTTGAGCATGGCATGTGTTTTTGCTTTTATTCTGAGTTTTGGCTTAGGACCAGGTAAGTAACTAGTTAGCACTTCTGTCTTCATTTAAATGTTTTATGTTTATTAACTTTTAACTAACAGGGGTTTTTTTTGTTGCTTCTTCCTCTGTGAAGGTGGTGTGACTAACATCTTGACCACTGAACTGTTCACACAAACAACACGTCCTGCAGCGTACATGATTGCAGGGTCAGTGAACTGGTTCAGTTTCTTCTTTATCAGCCTGGTCTTTCCTTTTATCGTGGTAGGTCTCCAAATTGATTCACATTATCTTCATCTATCTTATACATTTGAACGAGTTGGACTCACTTGTATTTTATTCTCACAGATTGGGCTGCAGCAATACTGTTTCCTGGTGTTCTTGGCCATCTGTTCTTTAGTGGTAATATACATTTTCCTTGTTGTTCCTGAAACAAAGAACAAAACCTTCCTCGAAATCCACAATGAATTCCAGGCCTCCAACAACAGAAAGCTCTGCAGTGCTGATGGAGCAGGGACAACACTGTTGTCAACTTCTATATGAAATCTCACCCATCACTCATGGGTCAAGCAATTAAGCCTTTTTACAGTACGTCTCTCAATATTTATATCACAAACATGAGTTATTGACTTGAGGACTTATTGTGCACACATACACACAAACAGTATGTAGATCATTATGAGTATGCATTTTAATGACACTGTAAGTCATAGTGGCTTAGTGGAACTTCAGAGGTGATCTAGATAAGTATAATACATCACTTCACTTCACCTACAAACATAAATCGATTTGATTGTAATGTGTAATTTTTTTTGGTTCGATGAATATTGGTTTGTTAAACTTTTTTAAATGGTCTACTACTGAGATTTTTCAATAAAGGTCAATTTATAAAAAATATTTGATAAATTTTGTTATGGCATTTGTACCATTTAGGCTGCCTAATATTTATTTTTTATTGGCAGCTGACTGACATAAAATGTGAAATAGCATGTGACCTGGAGAAGCAAAGGATGATTGGAGGGGCTAAACAAAATGTGTGAATTTGAGGGGTTAGTGTGAGTTTTAGAATATATATATATATATGTATATATATATA
>OMLM01001552.1:159085-184522 GCA_900302695.1 Helostoma temminkii | reverse complement strand
GGAGGAAAATGCTTTTAAAGTTATCTGAACTGCATAAAGTCCAGGCTACAACTAGTTATTATTTCGTTGTATAATTTTTATACTTTCTCTGGGATAAGTTATTGTTCGTAACCTTATAATAACTTTGGTTGCATGAACGTCTGTAAATGTTTCCCAGAGTCCAAAGTGGCGTAGCCCAAATGTAAAAGCTGCTAAGAATAAAAGTAAACAGTCGGAACGAGAAATGTTTTTGCTTTATAAACGACGTAATAATTTTGCGGTTTCACAACATCATACAAAACAGCTGACGTGAAACGTGTCCCGGGAGACGTACATACATTTATAAATTGAGAACATTTGGTAGCAGCACATAACACAAAATATGCAGAACTAATCATATGATAATAATTGAAAGAATAAAATGAGAGTACCTGAAAATATAGCAAGACCTAATAGACATGATCACATGATTAGTGGCCATGAATGATTTTTGAAAAAGGAAGTGAGAAGTGATGAACATGCAGCAGTGTTTCCTGTGGGACCAGATTTAAACACCTACACAAAGGTTATTTGAATAATTGTCGGTGCAGTCTATGCCCCTTGTTATCTCCTTACTTGCAGATAATAATTGTACATCATGAGTATAATATATGTGTAAAATAAAGTACCCAAACATTCACTCTTTTGAGCCTGTGCAGAGTTGATGTTTAATCTTCTTTAATCTTCTTCTTCTCTCTTTGCAGCTGGTCTTTCTTGGAGATCACTACCAGCAGTAAGTATAATGACAGCATTCAAGCTTATGCTGCTGGTGCAGTGGAGGCTGCAGTCACTTCCGAGGTCAGTTCCAGCCTTCATTTTGCTTCACTTTCCAAGAAAAATTTTTTATTTGCTCCCCTCATGTTGCATATAATCTGAAATGTAATTGTACATATATTTTAGCTCATCTATAAACACTGGATGAACACTCTGGTGAATTACTGTGGACCCTTCTCAAGTGAGACTAGTTACTGTGAGCGTCTTAAGGCTTTCATCACAAGGAATCTGCAGTGGGTTCAGCAACAAATAGAGAAGCAGCCAAATTCACCGTACTGGTACCAGGTACTTGAGGACTATTTGCAGTATTACTCTTACCCTTGCAGTCAAACAGATTTTAATACCAAAGTAATGTTTCTCTTTCTGTTTGTCTCTGTCAGGTGCGCCTGGCACTGCTGCAGCTGAAAGGCCTAGAGGACAGCTACAATAATGAGCTGGCATTTCCAACAGGATCATTCTCCATCAACCCATTTGGCTTCCTGTAAGTGATCATTTCCATTTAGTGTTAATAATATGTGTTCCCTCACTGTCTCAAAGATTACAAACTTAATTCTGTGACATTGTTTCACATTCTCCACTGTTACTTTGTCTAATTAGGCTTTTCCAGCTGGGTGGGGATCTTGAGGATTTGGAATCAGCTCTGAACAAATCTAGTGAAACTCAACCTCTTGGATCTGGTTCCTGCTCTGCTCTCATTAAGCTGCTGCCAAACAATAAGGAACTGCTGGTGTCACATGACACCTGGAACACGTACCAGTCCATGCTGCGCATCATGAAGAAATACATCTTTGCTTATAACATGTCTCCTTCAGGTAGTTCATGTCTCCTTTTGTTGAGTGTTGGGAAATGTGCTTTATTGATTAAAGTCAGATTTTAAGATTAACATGGAGGCAGCAGTGGTACAGTTGGTAGAGTGGTCGCCTATTGACTCTAGGGTCCTAAAACCTCAGCCACTGAGGTTGCACAAGACAATGGACTCTGGGTGCTGCAAGCCTGGTGCAACATTTAGGAGGGTTGCTTCAGAAAGGGCATCTTGTGTAAAACCTGTACCAAATCAGTGTGAGCACCATGCTCTGCTGTGGAGATCCTGACATGAGCCAGAAGAAGATAAAACAAACAAAAAAAGTTTTTAAGATTAACACCAGCTAAATGACTGCTGGATGGTTCATATTAACCAGACAGATACAAAAGTGGTTCATCTTATAATCTAAGTCCTTTAAACCATAGAGCCTATAGTTTTGAAAGCCTCTTTTTTTTAATTTGACAACATTTTCTAATTTTGAAAGCCACAGCAATGAACAAACTCCCTTGTTGTTGTCAGTCAGATGTAAAGTCCGGTAAGTCTGATTTTATTTTGTGTTCTGATATTTTTGTCAGGCAATGATCCTCTTCCCGGAGGAACTCAGGCCTTCTCATCTTACCCAGGAACAATCTTCTCTGGAGATGACTTTTATATCTTAAATAGTGGCCTGGTGAGAACTCTTTGTCCTTGACATCAGATAATTCAATGCTACACATTTAAAAGAATAAACATCAGTATTTAGATGGGTTGTTAGTATGTTCTATCTTTACATAATCTGCCTTGTGTCTGCAGGTGACACTGGAAACCACCATTGGCAACAGTAACCCTGCTCTCTGGAAGTTTGTTCAGCCCACAGAAGCCGTCATGGAATGGCTGAGGAACATTGTGGCTAATCGACTGGCTGCTACTGGCATTGAGTGGGCAAAGATATTCAGCAAGTACAACAGTGGAACGTGAGTTTACTCACAATTAGAACAGGGGTCATTATGCTGAAAGGCCCAATCGGTTTCTTGAACATCCAATACATGTATATTTATTTAAATATATCTGTGATAAATACATATATGAACTACATAAAATTAGTAAAGCTAGTAGGCTTGTATCTTATTGTGTATGTATTTTTGTGCTTTGTAGGTATAACAACCAATGGATGATTGTAGACTATAACCATTTCACTCCAGGGAAAACTGACATTAAAGAAGGCCTCTTTGTTGTGTTGGAGCAGATTCCGTAAGTCTTTGCATTGAATTTTTAATCAAATAGATGATGACTTCAACATTTCTGATCACTTCAAATAAGCTTTTCTTATCTTTCATTCCTGCAGGGGACTCATTGTTTACACTGATAAAACTCAGGAACTGCTGAAGAAAGGATACTGGGCAAGTTACAACATACCGTAAGTGTCCCGCTTGGAAATAATACATTTTATCTAACATGGTTTCATGTTTTCTGATTTTATATAACATAGTCTTGTTGGTTATTCATGCTCATATGTAGGTACTATGTGGACATATTCAATGCCAGCGGATGCAATAAGCTAGTTGAGAAGTTTGGACCATGGTTCTCTCTAGACCAGAATCCTCGGGCTCAGATATTCAGGAGAAACCAGACAGATGTCAAAGATGTGGACTCAATGGTCCGCCTCATGAGGTAAGCTCTGTGTGTCACACAGGAAGTGCACATTTCTGTCATTATTATGTATCGATCTGCACAATACAAAGTTTAACCTTTGATTTAATAGTCCTCATTCACAAAGCGTTACTAAAAAAATGTCTTCCTAAACCCCACTTATTCAATTTTTACAAAGATCCTGATGTTCACCAATGTTTTTATATTCGGGATTTGTCTTTAGGTAACAACAAAAGTCTATACACACTAAAGACCAGTCTTACGCGCATTTCAGTGCTGATATGTTTGTACAAAATAACTTGTTCTTGCATTTTTGTCAGTTCTACATTTACGTCATCAGTTGTATATGTGTGTTACGTTATCTTCGCTACCTATGCTACTAAATGTGAGGCTCATTTGCTGTTCACTTTGTGCAGTATTGTCTCCAGTGAGTCCACGGTGATCCACCATCTTTCACTTCCCTTTTTATTTTGCGTGTGACTCCTGTGTGTGTGCGCACAGCCCTGCAGATTCATGCCCTTGTATAGGCACCAGCGGGGCATTTACCAAAGCTGAATAGGAACGACTAGAACATGCTTTCTACCTAAAAGAAGTTTGGATTTACCAAGATAAGACTGAATCAAATCAGCGGTTTAAGAACACATCATAAATCCAACAAAATTATTTCTCTTAGGACTTTTCTTAAGAACAAATTTAATAAAAAACTTAGGAAAATATTGGTGAATGTGGCCCAATATTTTTGGGATAAATAATAAAATGTCATTTTATTTATGAGATGAAATCTCCCTCCATAGGTATAATAACTTTAAAGAAGACCCGCTGTCAAAATGTGATGGCTGTAATCCATCTGCGAATGGGGAGAATGCAATCTCAGCCCGTTCTGACCTGAACCCAGCTAATGGAACATATCCCTTTGGTGCCTTAAGGCAGAGATCGCATGGAGGAACAGACATGAAGGTCTTTATTTTTCTCATCAAATTTCTTAATGTATATCATATTCACCCATACATCTGTCTGCACATTTAGCTATACTGCCCAAATCTATGTATGTATGTTTGCCTCAAGTGCAACTGACTGAGGTGTGCTAATAAGCTGTTTGCATTGTGTGTATTCTTGTGCAGATGACCTCTTATGAGATGTTCCGAGAATATGGCATGGTGGCAGTGAGTGGGCCAACGTGGGACCAGGTGCCAGTCTTCCAGTGGAGCACTTCGCCTTACAAAGACTTGATGCATATGGGTCACCCTGATTCTTGGGCATTCAAGCCTATAAAAGTCACCTGGACTCCTTAATTCTTATCATATTGTATATACAAGTACCACAACTGTGGTGTTTGTTTTGACAAAGGGAAATTGTACTTTAATACAGCTCAACATGACTCTGATTAACATTCATTAATATTAACAGTCATGTTATTGATTTTCATGAGTTAATTTTTTGGGATATAACACTATTTTCATAATTAAACTGTGAGATTAAAGAGAGATCTGAATGTCAAATTTAACTTGTTTCAATTCTGATGGTTTGAAGTTATTGGAGTTGTAAAATGTTTCCACAAGATCATATGTTTGTTTGGAGAAATCACCAAGTATTGATATTGACATAGATGCAGCATTGCAGTCACAGTGAAGTCAGATGTCTTGACCATGAGTTAAATAACTTTTGTGTTGTATGATTTTTAAAAAAATGATTTCTAAATAAACAATACTCAAATCTTTGCCTTTTTCAAAAATGTGTTTTTATATCACCGCACAGCTTTAACATTTGGTAAATGTCAAATAATATAGTTTATTAAATGCTTACATATGTTTTTTTAATAGTTGCGACTAATTAGACCTGTGCTTGGATACAAATTATGAGGCAACAATAATGTCTGTAAGTCTCCTTTGTCACATTCTAATAATAATAATAATAATAATAATAATAATAGGCACCAGTTAGAAATTTTAATTAGTGTAATCAAAGTAGAGGCTTAAAAGCACTGGCTAGATAATTAACTAAAATTCTCCCTGTGAATAAATGGTTTAGAAAAACACACTAGTGTGCTGCGAAAAGGTTTTAGCCAGGTTTCTGATCGGCCCAGATACTTTCTGCAGCACATCAGTGATCCTCTGAACTCTCTCTAATGAAGTAACACCAGAGCATCTTGCGACAAACAGTTGGGAGGTCAACAGCACATGCATGAAAACACCAGAGCTGCTGGTGTAGCTGCATAGATCTATTCAGCTGCATACACATACACAAGAACATAAAATGTGTCAAATGGGCTGGAGTCACATGATCGCGTCACTGGTGACGTCACAACAGCGCCCTGTCGTAAACTGAAAACGCTGTCGTGTTGCTATCGTCCGTAGTTGTTGTTTGTGTGCTGCTTTACTGAACTTTAAACTTTTTTAAATGTCATCCTCCGACTTGTACTTTATCAAAAACATCTGCCAATACCGAGCTTTACCAAAACTGGCGACGTGATCAGAGTAGACCGCTCAAACTCAAGGTATGAAGTTATCTTTCAGCAGTTAGCAACATTACACTGATAGTCAGCCTGTAACTTAATCTAACGCTACACCTGTACTCTCCAACCGTAAACGCCAGGTAACAGTTGGTCCATTATGTAGGTCAAATAAGTTAACTTACACGTCCCTGACTGCTTTGTACTGCGAACTTAAGATGGATTACCGTCGCATTACAAAGTTTGCCGCCAGTGCTAATTGCTTGTGCATATCTTAAAAGTCACAAAACATGGCAGAAAAAGCCTATGAACAGTAGTTCAGTCTCGAGTTGAGTAGCATTATGCTGAAAAGGAGTCCCATATTAGGGGTTACTTTTGGGTGTTACTCAGTCCTTATGAATCATTTGTCACAGCTGCATATACAGATATTTTTATCCCGTCTAAAAAAAATAAGTCCTGTAATAATGACCCTTAGCGCTATAGGTATTGTCGTAGAAAAATATAACTGGAGTGACTCTCTTTGATTTACAGCTTCCTGGATCCCTAGTGTGTGGCGATGGGTTTCTGGCAGCCAGTGCCTAATCTTAGAGATTATGTATCCCAGAATCCTCCAGGAGTGACATTTTTCCTATGTCTGTTGACTCTGGCCATGTCCTTCATCTACCTCAGCTCTTACAGCTACGCTCACACTCTGCCTAACCCTGATGTAGCAAAGGTAAGGACTCGTTCATCCACAGTAATTTAGCAATATGCCCTTGGGAAACATTGTAGTTTGTAACAACTGGGCTTCGCGTGTTCTACAATGTCATGAATTCTTATTGTACTTGTGTGCAAAGGAAACTTGTTGTGCAACTTGCCTGTGTTCTGAGCCAATATTGGTATGTTTTGTGCATCTCTTAGGATTGGAACCATCTACTGTCTTCCTTATCACAGTTGCAACTGTGTGTGAAGGTCATAGAAAACCCATCTGAGCATGTCTCACCAGTTCCTACTCATCTGCCAGTGAAGGAGAAACAAACTTCTGCTAACTTTACAGAGCCTCCTGTCACACATTTGCATCTCAAGGTCCCTCTGACTGTGACTAGCAGCTCAGCCAGTGCATCTTTGAAAGATCTTGGGCTACACACTTCCTTGAGGGCCAGACAACTAAACCTAGGAGGTTGGCTGTTTGGTAGAGTGGGTTTATTGTTAAATAATGACATTACACACGTCTGTACATTTGTACTTATTAGACTGCTTTCCTCCACAGGCAATGAGATTGTTAATGTGACTCTAGAGTTTCTGTCTGGAAAGAGTACCGACACCTGCCTCACTATTAGTGCCCCAGCACACCTCCTGCCTATGACCCTGTAAGTTAATTTACACTTGTTTTAAGTCTTACTTATTTAAATCATCAACCACATATGTACAATATACACATAAATTGACTGTTTTAATGTGTTTTTATGAACACACTGTATACTTTAATGAAGACTTCCTCCAGAGTGTCCTGCATATGAGAAAAATCTTTCATTCGTCAATGTGGAAACAAGCAACCAGCTGTCTACAGCAGCACAAACCTGCTACAATCTGCAGTCTAAGAATGACCCTGCACTCACAGTCATGTTAACAAAGGTGCAGTGTGTCACACATGAACAGCATAGCTTGCTCAACTATAATACACTTTTCATAATGTATTATATTTTAAATGTCATATTACCCATTTCTACTGTTTAGGAGGAGCAGTGGGTGGCAGTGCAGCATCTGTTGGAAGTCGGTGTGTGTCTGCTCGGAGTTTGTTTTATACTTTGTTTAGCTGCTAGTTTGACACATTCGCTCATGCGCCGTGACCACTGGAATGGACTGAATCTACAAAATGTAATTCTGATATTACTATACCACTGTATTTTACTTTAGTCAGTATTTTATACACTACATGCACAAGATATTTTAGAATGCTGAGAAAGAATTAGAAATGTGTAACCTATGTGTACCCCTTTACTTGATTTTCAGGAGCCATTGATTGATAACTGAAGATGTTTCTCTTTGGCATCATGAAGAAAACAGTTGGTGGTTGACAGAGAAGAGCAATGTGTATTGCTACTTGACAGTGGTATGACACCAAATAGACTTATTGAAAGCAGTTTACGTGTCATGGGGAGGACTACAGAGTCTGTAAAAACAGTTCTGACATGTTTTCTGTAACTCTGCAGGGAGCTTTTTAAAATTTGAGAAATTAACTCAGCATGTGTTTGGATACTGCATATTTATGAAGGACCTACCTATTTTTTTTTAATTTTTTGCCATTACTCTTACGAAAGTGAGAAAAATGGTTGTGGTAGAGAAGGAATATATTTTGTAATGGGAGCAACACTTATAATTCCTATTCCTATAATTCCTATACTGTTGACTGATCATATGTTCACTTTTCAGGAGTTTGTTTTCTGATAAGCTTCCTTTTCAAACATTTCAAAGAATTACTCGATGTCAACGGTCACCTGTAGACATTAACTTGCATTCAGCAGGGTGATAGCTTAATGTATTGAAAATAATTTTGTGTAGTCAAAAATCTCGTATTTTTTAATACAGTGGAAGTAGCAATATAATATACTGTGTTTCTATTAGCAGATGTTCTTTCTAAATGTCACTGGAGCAAATGTCCTATTTTACAACTTTAATTTAGATATCTGACTCTGAAAAGGTAGTAATAAATACAAATACAAATACAAATAGAAAAATACTTTATATTACTGTTAAGCATTTCCAAAGGATTACTCTGAGCTTTAATGATGCTGCCCTAGGTAGTACCTTACAAAGTTTACATAGTTTTGAGCACATTATCAACTTGCAGAGAAGTTTGTTTGGAATCATTAAATGAACCATTTACAGTGCATCTATGGAAATAAACAGGAGTACCCATTGCCGAAGTCAAGGATCATAACTGCACTAAAAAAAACACGTTGTTGCTGATGTTTATAACAATAGTAAAATTGGCTGTGCTGTTATTATGATACATGGCAAAAAGAATAAAACGTTTTTTCCTGCAAGGAATGTTTCAATTGCATTTTATGGCCCAAATATTACTTGGGCTTGGAAGTACAGTGTAATGAACTGCAAAACCACCAGATTGACGCAGGGATGTGAAACCTGTTTACGTAGCTTGAGGCTCCTCCAATCACCGCTAACAACGGTTTACACGGTTCTCTCTTATTGGCTGGGCATGGAAAATATGGGCGGGATTTCTGCAGACCAGGAGGAGGGAACCAGGCAACCACAGTCGAAGTGGCTGGATTCTGCGCGGCCTGGTGGACTGTTTCATGTTAGGAAAAAGGAAACGCAAAGAAGTATTCATTTCTCCGTGGGCGGATTATTGCGCTACAGTGAAGGCACCACAAAGTTGCTGTCATATGAAAACGGTCTGCAAAGCGGTTGAAAATTACTTAATAACGTCAGTTACCTGTTTCCACAGCATGAAGCTAGCTAACGTTAGCTGCCGTTACCTCATCAACAATCTGAAGAAGACGCTAACTAATGTCCGCTAGCTGTCTGTGTTAGCCTAATATTTAGCGTTAGTAACTGTTGCTGCATAACTTCTTAAACGTTTATGTCATATGCCAGTCATTATACATGACTTACTTCACAGACACCTAGGTAGCTTAGATCAGAAACTGACTTCTGCATGACTACCTAAACGCAAATGTCTCCATTGCTGACATATTGTTTAAGATCGTTGTTTGGCCAACTTTGTTGTTTGCAAGCAGGCCTCCCACGTGGTTGCCCTCACCTGGGCGAGGCTTATAAAGCATAGGTGTTGACATGTTACCTATGAATTGTGAGTCCTGCACACCAACTGATGTGGATCAGGTCTAGGATGTTGGGTTATGGCATTCTGAAGTCAAGTATACAAGACCTGTGATAGTTTGCTTCCATTGTAGGATGAAAACTTTATATTGGAGCTTGGTTGATCAGAAGGAGGACGTACAGTTGACCAGGAAGGAAACAGGAAATAGCTGTGAGGGGCCATGGCCTACTCCAGCTACAGCAGCCTGAGCAGGGCTCAGCTTACCTTTGAATACCTGCACACAAATTCGTAAGTCCTCGCTTGGAGGTAATTAATGTGCTTATAAACCTGGTAGCGTACTAACTTTTATTAGTGCAGTGCCTTTCTACCTTAAGTTACACTGCAGATGCATTAATATAAATGTTGTATAAGGTGCACAGATGTTTGAAAAGGTTATAATGTATCATCACCACAAGTCCACCCCCAGACCAGAACAGTTGCTATGCCTATAAGGAGTAAATATAACTCCATATAAGGTGTAATTGTGTGAAACAGCATCATCTATTTAAGGTAGTTAAAGTTTAAATTAATGACATTAGTTATGTGTTTTCAGGACAACCCACGAATTCTTATTCGGAGCCTTGGCGGAGCTTGTGGACAATTCAAGGTAGGTAAGGAGAACTAGTCTCATATCTTTCTTGAAACAAGAAAAGCTCATGTTATGTTTGTTTATTTTGTCTCAGAGATGCCAGTGCCACACGAATTGACATCTACACAGGTACACCTAAGAATATATTCATCAATTTCTGCACACATGGCATACACATGGGCTCATAGCTCCTAATGTCTTTCACTTTATTTGTTTTTTTTTGTTTTTTTTACAGAAAAAAGGCCAGAGCTGCGAGGCGGCTACATGCTATGTTTTCTGGATGATGGTATTGGGATGGATCCTAGTAAGTGCAGCTTTATTACTAGAGAAGTCTTGTCAAGCTAGTATTTCCTTATTTTAAGGTGCTTTCGCACTTACAGGTTGTAATCCATTTAAATCGAACTCTAGTTTGATTCACACTTGGTGCAGTTCATTTCGTCTGTTGTGAACACGGTAATCATCGTGTCAGAAGGAGGTGTATCACCTCACAGATATTTGGTCGGACTACTGGGCAAATGGTGTAATAAACTCCATGACCAAACTGCTTAGGTTAACCTGTATTGTAAAATTGTCTCATGTAACAAAAAATGCAGTAGTTACAGGTTCTTCCTTCTGTGTTTACGCTTTTTGTTAGCACATCGGACAATTCTGAGCCACAAGCAGAGAGGATGTTCTCACATAGTGTGTAGTGACACTTTGGTGCACTAGGATTTTTCTGTGTGAAACGAAACTGAAAAAAAAACCTATATGCTGCAAGTTTATGAACTCATCAAGTGATGTGGAGCAAATGCATCAAGTTGTCAAAACACACTAAAATGCTTTGTGGGGGATTCTGACGATATTTGCATTTTCTTTAATCAGATGAGGCAACCCACGTGATCCAGTTTGGAAAGTCAAATAAACGTTCACCTGAGTCCACTCAGATCGGCCAGTATGGAAATGGACTGAAATCGTAAGATTGTTATGTGATAACAGCTCAATGCAGTGGATATTCTAGTGGATGAATGATTTCACATGTTAAATAAAATGTTTGTGTGTGTGTTCCAAGTGGCTCTATGCGTATCGGGAAGGACTTCATCTTGTTCACAAAAAAGGGCAGCACGCTGACTTGTCTTTTCCTGTCAAGGACTTTTCACGAAGAGGAGGGACTGGATGAGGTCAGACGGATTTGTTATATAAAACAGAAAAACAGAATATTTGATTGATATTTGGATAGGATTAGGTTAGGAACTTTATTGTCCACATAATGGAAAATTGTCTTCAACTTCACCAGACATCTAATCCCAGATGTTAAAATGGCTATACAGTACACAATCACACGACAAAAGTCTCAACAAATTTTAAAAGTTACATAAAATATCCTAAAAATAATGTAAATTAAATGTAACTAATATGAAAATGTTTTGATGGGTTCCTATTACAATGCCAGACTTGACTTGTGGCTTTGCAGTTTGTTGTATGCTTTTTAAATTTTGCTTACTTTAGGTATGTTAGTTAAGTTGTGAGATGCTGTGTGTTATATTTTTGTGTTGTACCTTAATCCTACCACTAAACCACCTTAGTCTTTGTGCTTAAGGGATTTTGTTTCTCCCTCTTCAGGTGATTGTGCCCCTGCCCTCCTGGGATCTGAAGACCAAAGAGCCCCTTACCACTGACCCAGAGAAATACGCCATAGAGACTGAACTAATCTTCAAATACTCACCCTTTAAAAGTGAACAGCAGTTGATGGAGCAGTTCAACAAAATTGAAAGCAGCAGTGGTAAGCATGTGGATGTGTCAATATGTCAATGTCCATTAATTACACAAATTCAGTGTTCGATATTGAGGCTATAATATATACTATATTTTGTTAAAAAGGTACTCTGGTAATCATTTATAATCTGAAACTGATGGACAATGGAGAACCAGAGTTGGACATAGAGACAGATCACCAGGACATACAGATGGCAGGGACGCCTGTAGAGGGAGTGTGAGTGCAGCTGTTACTACTATACTTTCACAACTCAGTGACTCAGTCAAACTATTTAATAAACTTATTACTAACCCATAATGAAAGGAATATATTTTGTACATTTGCCATTCCTTCCTTCTTTCACAGGAAGCCGGAGAGGAGGTCATTCAGGGCATATGCTGCTGTTTTGTACATTGACCCACGCATGAGAATTTTTATCCAGGGACATAAAGTCAGGACTAAGAGACTGTCCTGCTGTCTTTATAAACCAAGGTAATGTAATAACACATTTAAAGTGTGTCTGAGTTACTTTCTCTCACTTCTTTCTGTAATATCTGTGTTACAGTCACAAGACTTTCACTGACATTCATGGTTTGTTGACAGGATGTATAAATACTCATCGACTCGTTTCAAAACTCGTGCTGAGCAGGAGGTCAAGAAAGCAGATCATCTCGCTAAGATTGGTGAGTCATCGGTGTTTTCATTTATGCTTTGCTGTAGTTTGTCTTTACTTGACTTGGCTTGACAGTTTTACATTATGTATTTCAGCGGAGGAGAAAGCCAGAGAGGCGGACAGTAAACGTCTGGCTTTGGAGGCCAAATTAGGAAATGAAATCTCAAAAGATTCAAGGGTAAACTAAGTTTGTCAAATGTAATGTCAAGTAATTGTAGTAAATGGAATTTGTAACCCCACACCAGCACAGAATGTTATCTTACAAACTACATTGTAATTTAAAACACATATTTGTATCTGAAGTTGTTCTAAATATTGTAAGTATTGTCTTTCTCCTTCTGCTCTGCTCCAAGGCGATTCTGAGAAAGGTTCAGGATACAGCCATGTTGCTGAGACAGGATGCTGAAATGAAGAAGAGGATTCTTGAAGCCAAACAGAAGTATGATAAACACAATTGTAAAATCTGATTTCTTTTAATTTTCTTAGAGACATTCCATATGTTCCTTATTTTAAAAGTTTACCTCATAACTAGAATGGCTATTTATCAAAGTACAAACTTATTTGTAAAAATTTTTATGCATCAAAAACAAAAATTTGTGATTTATTGATTTGCATATTTTTTATTTATATGAGAAAAGTACAAAGAAAATATTTCAAGTCATGGAGGAGCTTAAATAACTTTGCTCCCTTTCTTTTTCCTCAGAGCATTAAAAGATCCCAAGGAGTTGAATTTTATTTTTGGAGTGAATATTGAACAGAGAGACCTGGATGGGATGTTTGTGTACAACTGCTCTCGTCTCATCAAGATGTACGAGAAGACAGGGCCTCAGCTTGAGGGAGGAATGTGAGTAAACTGTACACCATGAAAAACTGTTTTATTGATTAAGAAAATGTTTTACAGTTTTGTGATTTGTGTGTTTTAGGGCCTGTGGAGGTGTAGTTGGGGTTGTGGATGTCCCATATTTAGTTCTAGAGCCAACTCACAACAAGCAAGATTTTGCTGATGCTAAGGAGTATCGACATTTACTGAAATCCATGGGGGAACATTTAGCTCAGTACTGGAAGGATACTAACATTGGTACGTTTTCTTGAAGATTACATATTTCCCTTTGTTGCCATCACTTGCATAGTTAAAAATCAATAAATCATCAAGTCTTCCTACCAGCTTACTTACTAATAGTCAAAAGTCAGCATTGACACATTTTACATTAATGTGCTTTAAAAAGTTGAGACCCTTTCATAAATAGGCAAGTAAAGATTTATTATTTTTCAGAAAGAGGGTTGAAGGCTTAAGTAATAACAAATGAAAAGGAAAAAGTTGCATCTGATTCAACCTGTCCTAAACCTCATTGGCTGTTCTATCTCAGACAGGTTGCATCAATACGTCTGATATGTAATTGCACAGTCTGACATGGTGATTGCAATTGCAGTTACATCAGTTGTGCAGCATTACATGGAATTTGAGCTAGAGTAGATGTGTAAGTGTGTTCATGCAGTTGTAGGAAAGTTCACTATGAAATTCCCACTTTAAACATTGCAATGGAAAGTTTGGTTGGAAAACCCTGATAAGTATTTTATTACATCCTCTAAGACATCACACCATGATAGTAGTCTTCCTAATAGCTGCAGAAGTTGATGGCGCAATAATGCAAATCTCTAGCTTGTGGGATTGATCTACTGCTGCTGGAGTGGAATAGATAGAGTGACAAATATTTAATGATTGCATGCTGCTTGTGATAGCTAAAGAGACTCTCACCAGGGGCCTCCCAGCTTTAAATACATGATTGGTAATTATAACCCCAATTCCAAGAAAGTAAGGACCCAGTGTAAAGTATACATAAAAAAAATCAATGATTTCAAATCCAATGACACTTCTCACAAAAGGTGGGGCGGAGCCATATTTACCACGGTGTAGCATAATTTCATCTTTTAACAGCAGTTTAACAACACATTTTGGGAAGTGGATGTTGTCCCATTCTTGCCTGACAGACGATTCCAACTGCTCAGCACTCCTGGGTTGTCTTGTTGTATTTTGTGTTTCAAAATGCTAAAAATGTGCTGAAATGTTTTCAGTGGGTCAAAGGTCTGGTCTACAGCCAGGCCAGTTCAGCACCCAGGCTCTTCTAACCTCTGCCCATCTTAACATCTGCGAAACTCTGACTCTCTAAGATACTCCTATTATACTCAGTCATGTTACTGACCTGTTGTCAGTTGTCAGTAGTTCTTCCAGCTCTTCCATGTTAGTACCACTCAATTTTCCAGCCTTGTGTTGCATTTTGTGTTGAGATCAACTTGTAACTTTAGTTGTGTTGAGCTATTTAAATAGTTTTTAATTGATTTGTTCGTTACAAGAAGCTGAACGTTTATACATTTTGACAATACGCCTAATTAAAATACACCTAAATACAAATAAATACAAAAAGATTACTTTGTACAGCATTTCCACTACCACTATACAGGTGGGGCGCTGCGGTTTAAGGTTGCCTTCCCATTAAACAGGTCTATACCTTGTTCTTTTATTAACCAAACTAAATAGCCTGATGTTATTCTCTGTATCGTGCACAGAGAGTTCCCCCCTGATGCGCGCACACACACACACACAGACACGTGCACGCACATACAGGTGAGCGAACCCTGTCTGCTGAAAATTACATTCCTGTACAACAAAACTGCAACTTTGCTTACGTTTTATGAGAAACATAATAGCAACTGGATCATGTTTTCTGTCCACAAAATGACAACACGTTCGCATTAACGCAAATGACAAGTAGCAAATACGTTGGCTGCGCCCTCCCAATACTGTAAACCCATGGGAAACACTGCTGTTCTTGTACATAGTTGATCCTTTGTTCTTTCTTTGACGTAAGCGTGTGCTCCTGATAGTCACTAGGAGAAGCAAAACATGAATGTATGATTGTATACACATAATGTCTGAAATGTAGTTGTTTATCTGGTGTTGTGTGTGCTCAACAGCTCAGAAAGGCATAGTGAAGTTTTGGGATGAGTTTGGATATCTGTCTGCCAGCTGGTCTGCACCACCATCATCAGAGACAAGATACAAGAGACGCCGGGCCATGGAAATACCACTTACTATTCAGTGTGGTTAGTTAAAGATGCATACACGCACTGAGACATGCTGTCCCTAAACAAACTTAATAAATTTTAACAAACACCCTCATTCTGTTTGCAGATAAATGTTTAAAGTGGCGAACGCTGCCATTCCAGATGGATGCTGTAGACAAACGCTACCCGGACAGTTGGGTGTGTCTCATGAATCCTGACAGCAGTCAAGACAGGTTCATACAAGTGTTATATGGAATAAATATTTAAAGATGCTTTTCACAACGTATGGTTTAAGTAACCATATGACTTTTTTATTGCATGTGAATTGTGTTACTTTGTTGCTACATTACTGTAGCAATCATATATGATATGTGTGTATTTTGTGATTTTTAGATGTGATGCTCCTGAACAGAAACAGAATTTACCATATGGTGTACTGAAGAAAGAAAAGCAGACAGCTGAAGACAAACAGAAAGAGTTGGCGGAGAAAATCAAACAGCAGCAGGAGAAACTAGAGGCCTTGCAGGTATTTTAAATAATTCTTTGCTGTCTTTCTCTGTATTGTATACAGTAGGATATAAATATTGTATTTCTGTCTCTCAGAAAACCAACACCATTAAATCTGCAGCAGATGTAAAGAAGCTACCACTGGAAGTCAGCATGAAACCAACGGATACCTCCTCTCAGGTGCAACTCTTATGTCCACTTTTAAGTACATTTATTTAATTTTTGCCTACACCTGCATTTTATGTTCCCACGCAAGTAGCCTGTTACTGGTTCATCATTGTGACACTTGATGGTTTGAGAAAGTTATAATAATAAAAAGCCGTTGACGTTTCTCTGTGCTGGATGTTTATGCCATTTAGGTTACAAATGTCAGTTTGTTTTATTATCACATTGAAAAAATTGAATGTAATACCTGCATCATAATACATCCAAACGGTTTCAGAAATGGCACAGATCTGTATTTATATAGAAGTTTTCTAAGCCTATAAGCCCTGACATGGACTACATGTCAAATAAAGCAAATGCTCAACTGTGTATTTTTCCTGCCCTTTGCTGTGCATGAACCATCCAGGCCAATTTAAATACATGTAGAGAACCAGTATATCCAGTAAATTGTGTGTGATTGTTTGCGTGAATCAGTGAACGAGAAACAGTGCTTAGAGTACTAATTAGGTAGAACAGTGCTATATAAGTGCAGACCATTTACTCGTAGGCTTATTTTCTAGTCATAATGACTTCTGGTCCTCCCTGAAATGTTTGTTTTGTTTTCTTTTCCTGTTGGTGTAGTCAACTAGATCTTCTGAGAGATCCGCAGCCCGTCCTCGCTCTCCGCCACTCGCAGCTCACCTCAAAAATGCTCCAAGTGCCCCTCCATCTCGAGCTGCATCTCAGCGCCCCACCCGGGCACCAGCGCCTCCCCCACCCCCACCCAAAGTTGAACCATCCAGATCCAGAGCTGCAGCAAAGGCTGCTGCACCTGCAGCAAAGCCGTCACCCAAATCTACTGCAAAAACTCCCCCAACCAGCCGCAGTTCTCGGGCAAGTTGCAGATTATTATTTTTTTCACTAATATCAAAAAGTTTAAGTGGTGAAAGTTTTTGGTATGGCTGTATTTACACTTTAAACCTCAAAAAATGTAAATAAGTTATTTCCATCTCTATTCATAGACACCTGCCAAAGCATCACCTGCCAAACCAGCAACTGGACGCAAGAGAATAATAGAGCAAGAGGACAGTGAGGAAGAGGAGGAGGAGGAGGAGGGAGAAGAAGAAGAAGAAGGAGAAGAAGAAGAGGAAGACAGTGAGGAGAGTGAAGAGGAAGAACCACAGACAAAGAAATCCAAGATGGCTGCGTCAGCTGGTAGCCGTGGGAAGGTGGTGGAGAAGATTCTACCTCCCAAACGTGGCAAGATTGATGAGGTAAACACATTACAGTTTACATGTTAGGGAAGTTACTTTTTAGATTCTGGTCAGAAACTGTATTTAAACTTGGAATTATACTAAAATTATATCAATAGAAAGTTTTTTCACATAACCAGAATAAAAGAAGATGAAGCAGATGGGCAAAATGGGATCATTGCACTGCACAAATGGATTCATCTTAACTTAGTGAAGTACCCTGTGTCAGATTGGGCATGTTGCATGTTGTTCAACATGCTCCTTTCTTGTCATCTCTTAGCAACACTTGTGTTATAAGAAAAATAAATTTTCTGTAAAGTGAGCAGTAGTGAGTTTTTTAACAGTATCTGAGCACCAACCAAGTGTCATAAAAGGACACGGTACGTCATCTGTGCTTGAATAAAATGTAAATGTAGTTAATGTTTTTTATATGTAAAGTTTTTGTTGCACAGATGTTGCAGTATTCTTTCACAACACTAACACTGCAGCAGAACATTTCATCACGTGGATAATCAGTGGCATTGAAAGTTTATTGATAATTTAGTAATGATGTACTTCTGTCGTTCTGTGGCCAAATCATGTCAGGACACTTTAAACTGCTTAAAAGCATGCTACAGTATTTGGATAGATGGTGACAGTCAAATCAGTTGACAGTTGACTTTTTTGTGAAGAAAAGAAAGAACTATCGGTATTCAAGTGGCTAAGTTGGTCCTTCATTTAGAGCCCATCTGGTGTTGACCTTGCAGGGTAATACATACTCCCAGCCTGAGAAGAAAGGGGTCTCTACTCCCACACGGCAGACATCAACCACACCAACTTCTCTCCCTAAACCCATTTCCACCCATCAGCATGGGGCTAAAGCTAAGGTAGCTTTACTTGGTCTCTCTCCACTACTCCTAAATAAAACTGGGCTGCATCTGCTCCCACAATCTCTAACAACAACGACAACTTGATCTTTCATCTGATGTGGACGTTATGTCGGATTATCATTCTCTCTTCTAACAATCCTTGAAATCAACATCATACTCTTTTCTAACACCTCACTGCAATCAAGCATGTCCTTCTCACCAACGACTGCGGGTTTTCGCTTCTTTCATTAACAGGGATGCAAAAAACATCTTTCAGCCTGACTCTGTCCTTTCAGTAAATGTTTCTCTGACCATTGTAGATGGTGACGATTGTTTTGTTTGCAGGAACCTGAGAAGAGCTCACAGCAGGAACCAGAGAATGACACTAAAAATGCTCAGAAAGGTGAGAAAAGGGACTGTATACATTTACATGTCTCACACAGAACTGGAAAAGGAAAGTTCTGAGGACAAATTTTTACTTGTGTGTGTGTGGTTTTTTTTTCTTCTTATTCCTACAGATAAGGGTCTTTTAGTTGAAGTACGTGTGAATAAGGAGTGGTTCACAGGCAAAGTTATTGCTGTAGAGGCAAATAAACAAAGTGTTCGCTGGAAAGTTAAATTTGACTATGTACCTCGATCCACCCCCAAAGACCGATGGTAAGATACTGTCTGAGTGTGCTGAATTCTGGGCACATTTTGTTGGCATGATGGATAATAAATATGCTTTTTATTTTTGTTTGTGTTTGTAAAGGGTGTTTAAGGGTAGTGATGATGTCCGGTTGATGCGACCACCATCTCCAATATCTCAGACACCTGACACCCAGCAGGAGACTGAGAAGGGGCCAGCACCCATGGAGCCAGACACCACTCAGCCAGGAACCAGTCGAGAGGTGACTGAGAGCCTAGTCACCATGTTGAGGTGAGCTGGTTACAATAAACTGGTGTTGTTCCTACACACTTTGTAAATTATGACAGCAAGGAGACATGGAAAAAGTCTCAGATCACTGCAGCATGTTCACTATGCATGACAATGCTCACTGTTTCCAGGACAATGCTGCGCTACTTCTTCCCCCCAGCTTTTCGGATTCCAAAGGATGACGTTAACAGCATGACAGCTGAGGAGTTGGTGGCATTTCCCTTGGTGAGATACAGTCACTTCAAAAAATATTCTTCAGTTCAGTTTACTCTGTTGTATATTTAATTTAAAATTTAGAAAATTGCTATTGGACATAGTTTAGAAAGGCATATGCGTGCCATGTGCATATAAGACCCTCAAATTCACACTACCTGGCAGGACAAAAGCCAAGCAGGGAATCAGTCATCAACAATCAGACATTTATGGTAGAATGACTGTACAGTAGCCTCCTTAAGTAAAAGAAGAAAACAGTTTGTTTAAATTTTGCCAAACTAAATACAAGTGATTTGTGAATGAAGAAAAAACACAGTCTGATTTGATGACGCAAATCTCTTTCCTTGCTCCTGCTGATACAGTGAAGCATGGGCATTGAAATAATAATCACATCTGGGAACGTTTTTGTGTTTATGTATTTTACTCTTGTCCAGCTTATTGAATGCTGGTGTGTTGGATGTGTTTTCTTCCTCTGTTTAGAAAGAGTATTTCCAGCAGTATGAATTAGGCCTCCAGTCATTGTGTAACTCGTACCAGAGCAGAGCTGACGCTAGGGCCAAAGCTGTGGAAGAGAGGAGCAATAACACGGAGACCAAACTAAGGGAGGCAGATGAGAAACTACAGAAACTGCGAACAAATATAGTAGCACTTCTGCAGAAAGTACAAGAGGTAATGTGTGATGAAACAGAATATCTCTATAATACAAAAAAATATCCAATACCACCTTAACCTGGTTTCATATAACTGGTGTTGTGTTTGTGTTTTTTACACTTTTAGGACATTGACATAAACACAGATGATGAGCTTGACGCCTACATAGAGGACCTCCTGACCAAAGGTGATTAAAGAAGACTCATGCGTATGACCAGAAATGACTATGAATATTTGGGGACATTTTTGACCTTTCTATATGTTAAATCAACTTGTTATACGTTTGAGCTTTGATTTTGTTGGTTCTAGTGTTCAGTCAGTACCAGCTCGCTCTTTGAGCAGGTTTTCTGGTATTTCAGCCTTTTGGTCTGTGATTTTGTCTTTTTTTATATACCTGCTTATATATGTTAATCTATGTTTAAGCCACTCTCTCCTGGTTGACCTTTGAAATAATTTGTGTAGGTTCAGTACATCTGTTCTGTTTATCTAGACAACTAATGCTGTGACAAACCGCAGACTACATTTGTTCCTCATTCTGATTTGAGATTGAAAGTGACTCCAGAATTGAGCTTGACTGGACTGTGCTCTGCATTGCAGCCTTTATAGTACTTAAACATTATCTTTTATTTTTGTACACTAAAAGCACAGCAGTTTTGCCCATTACCTTCCTCTATCCTGTTCTGCCTAACAAGCGAACCAGGTCAACATTTTACGGTTGGGTGTTCAGCCACACCCACAGACAAAAATTACTTACTGGGTTTTATCAGTATGAGTATTAAACCCACATTTAAGCTATGACTGTTCCCTGTTTTATTTTTTTGAAAAAAGTCTCAAATGCAAATGTTGTGTTCATAATTTTTCGGTGCCTGTGTACTTCCTTTGGAACAGATTTTAACATGGAAATGTTTTATTAAACGGTGCATGCTTTCAGTCTTTTTGTTCTGACCGGAACAAATGGTTCTGTATTTTTGACAAATCTTTACCTAGAACAATAAACCGGTCCAGCACCTTTTATGCATGTGTATGTTGTTTTAATATGTCTAAATAATAAAATATTGGTTGTGGGAACTTCACATGTACATTTTGGATAGAGTCTATCCGAGTTAAGCTTTCTCACTTTCTAAGTAAATAAAATCTCCTGAGGACAGTTATAGTTTTAATGATCTGAGCATGTGACCTTCCAATTGAGCTCATGTGTAAGAGGTGTAAGAATATTTGATGGTAAATAAGCAAGAATATATTGTGTGTGTACACAATTTTTTTAAAAGGGCATCCAGCATAAAACCTGTGCCAAATCACTGGGGTGACCCCTGCTATGGGAAGGGCTCTGATTTATTTATATAACATTCTGTTCACATACACTTCATATCATCATACACTTAGATTAATTCAGCAATGTGCCAAATTAAATTCCATTGAAACCTATTGGGGTGAAACAATTAATTATATCACAAAATCTGTGCAAACAAAAGCAGAACTATCTGCATATCATTTTGAAGTCAGACGATTTAAGCTATATATAATTTAGGAAGGCTGACCCTTAAACAAGGAGCAAGACTTTTATTTTGAAGGCGACAGTTTGCAGCTGTGGTGAATGTAAACACCGCTGGGCTAAGGTTAGGAAACACGATGTGTTTCGTTCTAATCTGTGAATTTTATAAATTTGATTTGCAAATGATAGTGATATGAAATGCGTTATCTCTGTGAAATTACTAACGGATTTGAGCAGTTAAACGGACGCAGAGTAGCTTCGTAGCTAACATAGCTGTTAGCCTTTTAGCTAGCTGCTGTGGTGGTCTTTGTAACATCAGAGTTTGGAGCAAAATGTAAACAGACTAATGGAGTAATTAAGGCTGGGCTTGCAGGATATGTGTTGTGACTGTAGGTAAAATAATTAAAATGAGCTGTCTGGTCGAAATGGGAATCTAATGTTTGGATAAAAGGGATCGTATCGAATGAACTTTGACCCAGTTTTCGGAGCCCTTGGAAAAAAATGTTAACTTTAGCTGTGTTAGTCTGGGTTAAATGTTGTATATATAAAAATATCCTCAGTTTAGACAAGATAAATAAACAAAACCAACATACTTTTGATGGGTACTGGATATAACTTGGGAATCGTTCTGCTTTTTGCTTTCTTTGCTGTGGTTCATAGTTAAGTTATGAACTGTTATCTGAAGTTAGTACGAACAAATGTATCACATTATTAAAAATATGGCTTCATAACAGTAGCAATCGGGATTGGTAGGGCTTGGCTAGATTAATATGCAACATATTATGTTGCACTAATGTTGTGCTTTTCCTGACATGGACATAAATTATGTAACCACCTTCTTCTTCCAGTCTGAAATGTGTGTTTAATGGGAGTATGATGTGTGTCTTTATGTGTAAAGATAGAAATAGTCGAATCCACACAATAAATTATGACAAAATATGGGAAGAGATGTATTGTTGTTTATTTAATAATTGTGTTGAAAACATAAAGCATTATTTCTTAACACTAATGCTTCATGGCACTGTGCTCATTATCTTTTGTCACTTCAAATTCCAGTCTTCAGCCATGTCAATCTACAGACACCTCCTGAACCGCTGTGTAGCTGGAGGCTGCTGTAGGGTGAGGGGTAGTGTTCCTCGACCACTCGTCCACATCAGATCAGCCAGTGTAGCTGAGCCAGGCACAAGAAGATCTGATGAAGAGCAGCTCTGGGAGCCAGTGGGCTACCTGCCATTCTCTAGAACCAGGATAGGATCTTTCTTTCAAGAAGGTCCCCTGCTGAAGAACCCATTTTTAGAGGATGCCTTGCTCAGAGGATACCTCAGGAGACACCTGCCTGAAGAGGTTGGGAGTCAATACAGCCTTCAGTTACTGTTATAAATACTGATTAATGACAGAAAGTGTGCTGTTGATAAAATGAACTTAGGAAATAAATCAGATAGTTGATTTTCTAAATAGACTTTATGAAATTACCTATATGAAATACTTTACAGGCAGTACTGACAGACTTATGTGGATTTGGAGAGCGTGTGGCGAAAGAGGTGGACGGCTGGGGCAGAGAGTGTGAGGTTAACCCTCCACGGTTGGTGCACTTTGACCCCTGGGGCCGCAGAATTGACCACATTGTGACTTCCTCAGCCTGGAAACGGATGAAAAGCCTCTCAGCACAGGAAGGACTAGTTGCCATCGGATATGAGAGGTCATTAGGAGAGTGGAGGTTAGGAGACTGTGGCACTTTTGGTTTGTGTCATATTTCATATCAGTAAACTTTTTTGTCAGTTTCTAATAGGCTCAGTCTTTCTGTGTGTTTTCCAGTCGTGTGTACCAAATGAGCAAGCTGTACATCTTCTCCCCCTCTGCTGGTCTCTTCACCTGCCCTTTGGCCATGACTGACGGAGCTGCTAAAGTCATCCAAGTGTGTTAGAAAAATTCAAAAAATTTAAACTAACATATAACTGTATGTCTGTATGTACAACACCATGATCACAGAATTGATAATGAAATAATGCATTTATGTTATATGCAAGTAGATAAACATATTTTTTTTTCTGAGGTGAACAACAGTTAGTAACGTTAACAGTAACAGCTTGAAAACCCATGTTTTGCTAGTTTTAGAGTAATTACATTATTACAGTGAATATCAATGTATTTCTGGTTGATCTCTCCAAAAAATAGTTGAGCTTGTAAACGTAATGTAGTGATTGTGTGGCTGTGTGTGTCTGTGTGTAAAGTCCAAAGGTGTTTCGTGGCCTGTAGATGAAGCCTACAGTCGATTGACCACCCGTCAGCCTGAACGTTTCTGGACGTCTGGACAGTGGATGACAGAAAGACAGGGAGGATCTGATGTTGGTCAGTAGTGACACATTTGTCTTCCATGGATCGGTGTCGTCTTCGTTCTACAGATAACAGGCTACAGTAACATGATCTCTATTTTGTGTGTTAAATCATCATAGTGGTTTAAATTTTATATTTACTCGTGGAGAAAGTTCTTCACTTTTTAAGAGTGACTATTAGAATCCTTCAGAAGTTGCTTCTTATTGTGTTTCATGTCCTCAGCCACTGGCACAGAGACGGTGGCTGTTCCACAAACAGATGGTTCATACAGACTGCACGGTTTCAAATGGTTTACCTCCGCTACTGATGCAGACATGACTCTCACACTGGCCAGAGTGCAGGACCAAACTGGTGCAACCACACCGGTACAACTCACTTCTTAGACCTCCACTCCACTATCATCAGTCATCACTGTCCTTCGATAACTTGCAAAGTGACATCATTGGAGAGTATGTGTGTTTGTCTCTGTCCCACAGGGCAGCAGGGGTTTGTCACTGTTCTATGCTGAGGTGAGTCGAGATGAGGACGGCCGGCTTAGAGGTATAGAAGTCCAGAGACTAAAGGACAAGCTGGGTACCAGACAGGTGCCGACTGCTGAGCTACTACTGGATGGCCTGCCGGCACACAGGGTATGTTATTGTCACACTGGGTCAGGTACAGCTTACTTTGTTCAAACTAAGGCTTTGTGGAGTGGAAATAAGCTTAACATTTCTGTTGACATTCTTCCAAGTGGAAAATTCACAGTGATCTTATTTGTCAAACAAAGAGATTTTCAATATAGCTAAAACTGTGAGAGGCCCACAAACCTTTTTCAATATAATCTTTTGGATTCTTATGGCTGCAGATGGATAAATCAGCTTTCATAGTACATTTGTTTTTATCAACCAACTCATGGGAAAATTATTTGGTTCTCTTTCCCTATGCTACTGTATATTGCTGTAATTGGGCAGGTAGCACACAGACAGCTTGCATGAGGTTGCAGTGTGTTAATAGCTGGATATGAGAGCAGCCAGACAGACAGACAGACCAGCAAACAAAAAATGAGCTGACAGCATCTGATAGCTGCATTAGTTCTTGATTGGTATATATTGGCCAATAATTGTGATAATGTGTAATAGAGCTTTAATAATGACTGGGGTCATATATAAAAACTCAATCAAAACATAGAAACTATTTTTTTTTGTTATTTTACTCTGTGCATTGCACTATTGGAAATGATCAATACATTAAAACAATTTCATATGCATACTGTTCAGTATTTCATTGTTCAAAGTTCATTAGTGATCAGTGTAGTATGCTCACAGTGTGTTCACATGATGCCCGCTGTTTTGTTTTGACATATATGTACAAATCTTTGACGTGTCCATTCCTTGTCTAAATGTGCAGCTCTCAGAAGAAGGAAGAGGTGTTGCTTCTATAGCAAACATGCTGACTATTACAAGGATCCACAACAGTGTGGGTGCGGTAGCTGCAATGAGAAGGCAGGATACCAGTCATACTACTGCACTGCATCCGCCAATAATTTCTAAG
>OMLM01001552.1:133919-153910 GCA_900302695.1 Helostoma temminkii | reverse complement strand
ACCCTGTGTGTGTGTGTTTGTGTGTGTGTTTGTGTGTGTGTTTGTGTGTGTGTGTGTGTGTGTGTGTGTGTTGTGTGTGTGTGTGTGTGTGTGTGTGTGTGTGTGTGTATAAAAGAATTAAACTCTTTCTGCATTCATATATAGAAGATATGGATCTTCCACACATTCACTTATTTGTGTAAACTACTTACCATATGTTTTGGGGATCCTGGCATCTTTATACTGCTGGCTAATTAGTAGATAGAATTGTATTTGTGCATAAAAAAATAGCATGAAAGGTAAATGTTTAAATGATGACAAAAATAAATATGCAGAAAGTTGTCACAAATTAACCAAAATATGTTTGGATTCTAATAAAAATAGAAAATCTATATTCAGCATTTCTTTTAATTCAAATTCTAGCATTTAAATACAAACTGGAATTTTGAGCTTAATTTTTGCTTAATTTTCTTTTTCTAGGGTACCTGATGCTTTATGTGGTGTATGTAGTCACAGTTATCGTCAGTGCCTTCATTTACAACCGGCAAAAACATTCAGTGAACAACAGTGTCCAGAATGTGGCACATATACCAGGTTAAATACACACATGCATTCACACGAAATAACAGAATATATAAAACATTTGTCCACAGTAAACAGATTATTTCATTTGTCTTTTGATCCTTTTTTGTTTGTTTGTTTGTGCAGTGGAGTTTAACTCGTCCGAGTCGTCTGATGAAGACATTCCTCATCTGAATAATGAAGGAATCCAACAGGATTATGGTAGGTATGCAGCACCGTTTTGTAAATCACAGTATACGTTAACCACCAGGTGATCAGGACTGTGACACCCATGTGCGTTTATGTGTTTTAGAGTCAGAGTACAGGCCACTTCTGCCGTACTCTGAGTCCACGAGTCAGATCCTGCTGAGCTCTCTCAACCCTATAGACAACAGGACGTGGAGGAGGAAATCATGGAGGTGGAAGATGCTCAAAGTCCTGAAGGTGTGTGTGTGTTTATGGCAGACAGATACAAGAGTTTAAAGACTTCATTGTATGGATTAGTCTAGTTGGTACAAGTCGAAGCAAAAAAGTTGTCTTGTAATGTAAATGATGGTGCTGTTGTATTATGCACTGACCAGACACCTGTAGAAGTCCTGCTGCTGCTCTGCATCCCTGTAGTCGACCCTGATAAAGAAGACAAGAACTGGAGACGCCCACTAAACTGCCTTCATCTGATCACTGCTCCACTGATGTGCGTGTTTACCTTCCAGTCTGGAATATGTAAGTGTATCACGTTTCACGCTCAGACCACATCTCCTCTGTCTCTAGGGCAGATTTGCCCTCTACAACATCAGAAAGATCAGACCCCGCCTTTCTGAATATACAACCCACTTGATTGTGCAGGTGCTGGTCATATCTCGTCTCGATTACTGCAATGCCTTGTTGATGGGATTACCGGCATGGGCAATCAAACCCCTCCACGATACAGAACGCAGCAGCACGTCTGGTTTTTAATCAACCAAAAAGGACACACGTCACCCCGCTCCTCAAATCTTTGCACTGGCTTCCTGTAGCTGCTCTCATCAGATTCAAAGCTCTGACTCTTGATAGTGCTTTGCTTTAGTTTTTCTCCTTGACTTAGAGTTTTGCTTGTTTTGTACCTCACTTGTAAGTCGCTTTGGATAAAAGCGTCCGCCAAATGACTAAATGTAATGTGATTAAATACATGGTTAAATATGCTATTTTTTTTTATCCTTTAATTAATATCTAGATGGAAATTATATGATCCAAGGAGAGTTTCCTCTCTGGCTGCTGGTTTTTCTGCTGGGACTTTTCATTTCTGCTATTGTCTTCTGCACCACCACAAATGACCATCCACCCAAATATCATCCAGTAAGTATTGGTGAAAATTCAAAAGGAACCAGTGTTATTTAAGTAATGCAGGGCATTGATTTTTTTTTTTTTTTTTTTTTTTTTTTTTTAGGGGGTTGAGTAGAAGACAAGCTTGCTTAACATTAACATATCTGATAGTCAATTTGAGGGTTAAGGGTCTTTAAAACCAGATCAATGTAGCATTTCATTCATGTTGTGTTCCATGTTTGCATGTGACTTTAAGTTTGTCTTCTTCTCTCCAGCTGTTTGCTCTTTTGGGCTTTGTGGCGAGTGCAGTGTTGATTAGTGCAGGAGCCTCTGAAGTGGTCAGTCTTCTGCACATGCTCGGTGTGGTGCTGAGTCTCAGCGCCACTGTGCTGGGGCTGACGTTGTTGGCGTGGGGCAACAGCATAGGAGGTGTTCATTCTTGACCTATTTGTTTTTCTTTTTTCCCTAAAATATACAACTCCATAATTGAACGTGATCTAACACTTGTACACATCTCTTTATTTCAGACTGTTTTTCCGACATCACCATTGCCCGACAGGGTTACCCACGGATGGCCATATCTGCCTGCTTTGGAGGAATCATTTTCAGTATCCTGCTCTTTATATAAGAGTGTGTCTGTTAGAATAGAGGCTTAACTTGTGGACATGTATATCAGTCGCTATTAACAAGTGCATCCTTAACTGTTTGTCCTTCAGACATGCTGTTTGGAGTCGGTTTGGGATGTTTGGTGCAGATGGTTAAAACAAACTCTAATGTACAGGTAATTTCCACAGATGAAGAGTTTATAATTCTTTGTCTTACAGACATATAAAAAATAGCAGTCACACAAGACTTCTTTGGAACCCATGAACATGATGCATCTGTCTCCTTCTCCTCAGTTTGAACTACAGGGTTTGTTGACCTGGATTCTTGCAGGATCTCTGGGTTTGTCTTTGGTCCTGTCCTTCATCATTGTTCCACTGTGCCGCTTCCACTTGGGTCGGACATATGGGATCTTTCTCCTTTTGTTCTATGCCGTCTTCCTAGTCATTGCACTGCTTACTGAGTTTGGCCAGATCCATATTATATAGAGATGACACTGAGGCAAGTCTTAAATAAGGGATGTCATCCCATGATACAAAATGACACAATGGAACAGAGGCTGCACAAAGTGGAAACAACTGACAGGTTCTTCTACACGATATTAATGCACTATTTATAAAAGTACCTAGAGTAGAATTGCCTAGTTACCTAAAGCCATCCTGTGGCTGGGTTGTGAAGCCAGCAGACAAATTAATAACAACTAAGAGTGTTTATTAGCTCAGGGACAGCTGAAACTAATCACACTGTGCCTTTATTCAGCTTCTTGGTTGTGCTCACTGGCAATGTATGTCGTAAAAAACACACATGAACTACTGTAAATGTTGAAATTACCTTGTACAAAGCTGTTTTTGAGGAATTAAATAATGTTGGTATGGTATTTCTTCCTACATGCCATAGTAATTCTATTATTTCTGTGTTAAATGACACATTGTACGTTGAGAAGCAGTTTACAGCAGCATGGAAAAATACATCAATGCACTTAATTTAAATGGTTTATTAAAATCCCCTATTAACTAACTCAAATACATTACAGAATAAGAAGTTATATAAAAGTAAAATACTTCTGAGTCTGTTGAGACATTAGTTAGGAAATAACACTAATTATTTTGTTCAGTTGAACTAAAAGGAGTGGACACTTTAGAGTTTTGGTCTTTAAAGGAACTTAGTAGTGTTTGTTAATATTAGCCATTACAGTAAGGCATCAGGATTAAGTACTACATGAAGTCATAAGAGGCCTACTGCAGTACGTGTATACAACATGTGGTACTACAGGCTCCTTCATACCATTTGCTGCAGTCTGGAAAAGGACAAAAGGGCAGCGCTCAACGCTCCCATCTGGGCCACAAACTTGTACTGCTGTATTTCTGTCCTTGTGACAGTTCCAGGTAGGAGCGACCATAAACTTGCCTTGCATCAGTCCAAAACACCGGATTTGTTTCCCACTATTGCAAATGGTGAGTGTGGGGAGAACTGGGAAGGCCTACAGCAAAGGGCTTTCATGGTGTTTATGCATCCTTGAAGTCTGTGCATTAGTTGATGCTGTGAGGTTCAGTCTGTGAGTTCAGCTGAAGCTCTGGTAAGGAAGATGGGTCAGAGACAGGACTGTCTAGCTCCCGCTCCAGGCTTTGGTCTGGTTGAGGCAGGTTTTCCCTGGAATATTCTGCATACCACTCCTGAAGAAACAAGTTGTGGAAAATGTCAGGAGGTTATGACAGAACTACAAGCAAGATCATTTCTTCAGTTTCTTACCTGTATCTCTTCCTCATACATTTTCATACTAAGGTCACTCTTCGTCCTGGATCTGCGACCTTGGTATACCAGGGACGAGTGCTGTACATACCAAAGGAAGAAGGACACATGGTTAGTGCGACTTAATGTAAAGAATAAAAACTCTTTATAGTGAGGTTTTTGTGCATCCCTACCCCACTCTTGTCCATAGCCTGTAGGACTCCCAGTAGAGAGCTGAGAGATGACAATCCAGGGCACATCTGTTTGTACAGCTCGAGAGTAGCCAGAGTTTCGTCTCGACTCACTTCTACTTCAAACACTATCCCATTCTCATCTAGAGTATGTTTAAAAAAAACACATTAAAATGACTCTGTGACCACCAGTTAACACGGCACACTGTCCTTTCACACACCTTTCTTTTTCTTCCACTTTCAGCTGTTGCCATTAGGGGTCGCCACAGCGAATCGTCTGTTTCCACCTAACTCTACCCTGGGCATCCTATATTCTCACACCAAGTAACTTCATGTACTCTTAGCACATCCATATATCTCCTCTTTGGTCTTCCTCTTGACCTCTTGCCTGGCAGCTCCATCTCCAACATCCTACCAGTATAACCACTATCCCTCCTCTGCACACGTCTATCCACGTCCTGTCTTAGCCTAGCTTCCAGCCTTATTGTGTGGCTTATCAACTTTATACCTCTGTAGCTGCTACAACTATGCACATCACCCTTGTTCTTAAAGATCGGCACTAGAACACTTCTCCATTCCTCAGGCATCTTCCCACTTTCTACGATCCTGTTGAACAAACTAGTTAGAAAGTCCACCGCTGTCTCTCCAAACACTTCCACACCTCCACAGGTATGTCATTAGGACCAACAGCCTTTCCACTCCTGCTCCACAATACACACCTCTTCCTCTTTATTCATCAGCTTCTCAAAATACTCCTTCCATCTTCTCTCCTCACTTGTTAGAACCTTTCCATCTCTATCTTTAACCTTTCACATACCATCAGCTAAATATTAAGCAGTTAGAGTTTCTGTGCAAGACTTATTACAGATATTAAAAAAAATGAAAAAAAAGATTTTTGCTCTTACAAATTCTGTACATATATACACAATATCCACTCATGCATCCTAACACACACTTTGTCTAACCTTCTGGGTTTTCCAGCGGTTCCCTGTTTTTGCGGCTGTAGTTCATGCGAAACACAAATGCATCCAGAATGAACGCCACAATGATGGTCATCACCACCTGGAGAAAGGGCAGACAAATATCATATGCAAGATCACATTCACATGCACATATAAAGACAAAAAACGTGTATATAAACATGATGCATAACACTTAGCACATAAGACCACACAGGGCTCACCATGGTAACTATGTAAAAGGTCATGAAGTAGAGACGGCTCCAGTGGCTCGTCATGGAGGTGACGCCCTCCTGTGGAGGAAGAAATAAAGCAGTAGTCAAATAATGACAGCTGGTGCTCGGTGACAAATTGCAGTGGTGACTAATGAAAGATTGGACATTATTTATGTTTTATCTTACCATGGTGATGTACCAGTTGTTGACAACAGTCAATTCAAACAGAGTCACTAGAGAAAAAATACACAGTTAAAAAACTGACATGTCTCTTCACTGCTTATGTACATAGTAACTTTTTTCTAAAAAAAAGATGAAAATGCCCTATTACTGAGACCTTTTAAAATATAAAACACCAGTACTGTATCTGACGCCTGTTTTTAAAAGGTCTTATTTAATTAGGTCAGTGCTTGGGGGCTCAGAGCCACAGACAGGTTGAGTTGAGTTCTGAAAATACACAGAAATTGACTGAAAGATCTTTTGTTTAGGTCTATTCATGGGATTTGTTGACAGTAACACATATTGAATATGCCCAGTATTCTGTAAAACAATAAAAGCATTTACCAAAGCTGCTGAGAATGTTGTTGAAGTTATTAAGATAATAATAGCCTTCCAACATTGTTTTGTTGCCGTCTGTGATGTTAATCTGTCTGTAGGAGCTTGCCACAGTGCTGGTGCTGAGAAAAGACGTTAAAGAAATGAAGAGTTAAAGGAAGTGATTTTTTTTTTTTTATCCTATTATGTTAAACTGTACGGAAGAAGACAAAGTCAATATAAAGAATACTGAGAAATGAACTGCAAGTGAGTATATTTTTGATTACAACAGATGATGAAGGAATTGCTCACTTGCAGCAGTTGGGGTAAATCACATCTGCAAAAAACTCCATCCCCACTATTGCAAAGGAGTAGTAGAAGATGATTAATGTCAATCCCAGACTTGCCATTCTGGGGAAGAGTTCAAACATGGTGTCCAACACATTACGGTATCGCTGCTTTATCTTGAATAACCTGTAAGAGACCATAGACCAAAGTTTGTATGTATATACAAACTATTATTAGCCTCTAATTTACAGTAAATGTTTCCACTAATCTTAAAAAGTAGAATAGAAAACACACCGGAGCAGCTGAAGTGGTCTGAGGACTACAATAAAGTAAAATGGCTCCATGTCGAAGGCAAGCGCAATCAGGCCCAGGAAGGCAAACACAGTCACTGAGAAGTCAAATCTGAAAATAAGAGCAAAAAAAGACTATCACTAAAATACAGAACCAGTACATGTTCAGGTATATGTTCAAATAAATTGTATGTTTCTTTTCATAAGTACTGCACTTTATTAATACTGAATCTAAATGTCCTGACTCAAACTGGATCTCTAGATTTGTGTAGTTTTCCCAATCACTGGAGTGCTCAGCAAAAGTCAGTTTCATCCACTGCACCACAAATGTTACAGGTCGGAAGTTTGGGATTCAGTATTAATTTACAGTTTAATTAAATTAAAAACAATTACTCACAGATTCCAACCAGAGCTGAAATAAGCCATCGGCCCCAAACCTGTTATTTTCAACAGCACCTCTACACCATAAACTAAAATGGGGAAGACATAAACAGAGATCATATTTGAACAACTCTAATCAATTCTGGACTTCTATGACTAGTTTCACAGACTACTCACTGGTCAGAAAAACAATATAGCTCCAGGGAACAAATCTGGACCAGGAAAATCCACCTGCAGGAGGAGAAGAGGGTGTGAGATCAGTGATGCTCTCCTTCGCTCACGCGTATTTGTGTTTATTGGTATAGATCTTACTGTTCAGCGTGTACGTCTCCACCAGGATCCACACACCATTGATGGCCACCACCACATCTGCAGTCACAAAAAAAGGTTAAAATGTTTACAATAAAAGATTTTGCCTTTATAGCGCTATGGATGGCAGAGTGTAAATGCTGACACTTACACATGGCATATTGGAAGGCCTTTGACTTCACAAGCAGGTTGATGCCTATTAAAGCAGAGGAGAAAGCACTGAGAATAAGGAAGGCAAATGAATAACGAGAAGAGAAACTGAAAACTTGCCTTTGAAAATGAGGAAGGTCGTGCGTGGAAGATCATCAAACCAGTGTTCACCGCTGCGTCTAGCCTGAACAAACACACACACATATAGATGTTTATATGTATATATACGGCACCCACATTAAAAACAGAGTGAAATACAACTACATAGCACAAATCTAGGCTATTTACCTTCCATTTAAGGCCAATCACCTCATAGAACTTATAAAAGTCCTGTAGGCTGAAGCATAACAGACATGAAAACAATGCAATGAAATGCCGAAGGACGCTGGGTTGAAAGGTGTGTGTTGGGGAGTTACCTCAGGATAGGATCCCCTGAGGTGTTGAGAGCTTTATATGTGAGGAAACGGTCCCTTGCAGACATCCGTGGTCTGTAAAAACGCATCAGACCATCAAACTGTTTCAGTGACACGCCCATTGGCCTCTGAGGAGAACACAACAGCAGAGGCAACTGTGAGTATGTGACCAAACAAATAATTTATACCATATACATATTATTCTATGCAGAGCAGCGAGGCCGTACCTGTCGACTGACTAATAGCTGAAACGCATGGTCAATAGCAGAGCGCTTGTGAAGCAATAGAGATTTAAACTTCATCTTCTCAACATCGTTAAATGTATCAAACACCACTGCCAGGAGCTGGAGGGAGACAGAGAATTTTACAGTGTAGTAATGCTTATGAGTGATCATTGATACCACGTCTATTTTAATAGAACTGAAATCTAATTTGCTGAATGACACAGACCACAGCTCATAGTAATACAGCTATTTGTACCAGGTTCATGATGAAGTAGAGCTCTATGGAGAGGTAAACAATGAAGAAGACGCAGGACCAGCGGTTCTTGGAGTATGCTGGCATCATCACATCAGGGAAACTACAAATACAGAGGAAATAAAAAAAAAAGTGTGGAATCAGCTCAAACATGTCTAAGTGGGCAAAAGAAACTGTCCTGCGTTCTAAAATGAGGATGTACTGCTTGCATGCAACTTGTGTAAAGATAACTGAACAGTACTACATGTACCGATGTGCTTACTTTGCAGTGGTCAGCAGCACAAACAGACTGACGAGGCTGTTCTCCAGAGTGTTGAAGTACTGCAGCGAGTGGAGAGTGTTTAAAGTCAGGAAATCTGACCACAATAGACACACAACTGGCAACAAAGAAAAGAACCACCCAGGCCCCAGTTTTACATAACTCCAACAAACTAATGTCAGGCAGGCTAAAGACTGAACATACCGGGTCAGCAGTGTTGGGAGAAAACAGACAGAAACCTGGAGAAAACAAAAGACTAATTAGACACTGAAGATGGCAGGTAGTTCACCATTAGCTATTTGATTAATTTCAGTAAAAGGGGTAGAAAAGAAGCGGCAGCATTTTAAATGCATTCAGTTAAAATATATTCTTACCCAAGATGGCAAATATAACCATGAAGAAGAGCAGTAGCAGGAGGATGTCAATAAAAGGTGGAAGAGACTGGAAGATCTGACGCAAGTTTCTAATTGGATGAAAGACAATGTGTCAATGACAGTTAAATCTGTGGCGTCTGTATATTCAAGTAGCCAAAAACAAACAAACAAACAAACATGTAAATAAGCTACATTAAAATCAAACCTCAGTAAACAGTATGCGTCATTCTGAAATACATTTTTAACCATCACGTTGGTTGCTCTGTCCTTCTATATAAAGTCTTCCAGTAAATAAAATAATTTGGTTATGTGTTCTGTTTTGAAAGCTTACTCAATGGAGTAAGAGGAAATTTCTCTTTTGTGGGCCTGACAGTGTCATTCTGTGTGTGTGTGTGTGGGGGGGTTGTTTATGTCATTCAGTACCTGCGCACTGCACCACAGTATCTACAATCCACCAGAAATATGGGCCTGAGAGCCCTCGTCACTCGCACATGAGATGTCTGTCTGATCAGAACGACTATGGCCTCCACAAACTGTAGCAGCAACACACATGTCTGCACAAGAGGAAACAACATGAATAATACACAGTAACTCAATCCCTAAATATGACACAGTGTCTGCAGTCAGCAGGGTGACTGACTTTCCTTAGTGAACCAGGCTCTGCAAGAGCAAACATCCAATAGTAATGTTAAAGTGATTCTCCTTGGAAAGAGAGGTAAAAGATTTATGCAAAATTACCACATTAATTTGGCATCATAAAGTACCCGTCATGTGTCAGTTACCTTCACCATGGTCCTCTTATGTCGTATGAAGGTGTGGAAACCTAACCAGCGCAGTTTCATGCATAGCTCAAATGCCACCATAACCAAAGCCAGCAGCTCCAGGGTAGCATGGACCTGAAGAGGTAGCATATGGACAGAAACTTGTACATGAAACTTTGTAAACAAATGAATTTGAGCATGTTTGTGTGGATATGTTCACTCACATAAACATCCAGACGCAGCGAAGGCACAGCTGGAGCTTCGCACAGCGACAGCATCATCAGCAGCAGGCCTGTCAACAGCTCCATCATGTAAAACAGATGGTTGTGGGCAAACAGGTACGCCGCCAGGGCCTTTGGGTTTCGAGGGTGGGTGAAGAACTTATCGTTGTTCTCTCCTTCCTGTATTTGAAAAAAAAAAAAAAAAAAACACTTTTAAGCCACATATGGTGAGCATTTGAAATGTTATGATTCTTCCAGATTCACCAACTGTGGATTAACATCCGTAAACTGCACTAAGAAATGTTAAATGTAACATATTGGTTTGATGAATCAGTTAAAATAAATAAAATAATATCTTAACAAACACAGATGGTGCATTAATAATTGCTTTATTGTATTAACTGCTGAACTGAGACACTGATAATGTTTTTTCTAACACATATGTGTTCCCTGCTGTGACAACATTTATAGTAACCATCGGTTTACAGATTTTTCTACACTTGATGTGAAAAACATGCTCTGTGACAAGAAGCTGCCATTACTCAGACAGACAGCTGATTTATTACTTCCCTCATGATGTTATTATTGTATTTCCTAGTGAACGGTTACAAGTTTATATTATAACACAAATGAACTCAGTTGCTCTGTACCTGCAGGTAGATGGCTGCCTCTTGGTAGTTCATCTCCCAGCTTTGCCGTAATGACATATTCTGGGATCTGCAGTTTTGTGGGCCAGGTGTTGAGACCACAGCATTGTTTACTATGTCGTAATTGCCGCTTCCTCCATCTAGAAGAAAATATCTAAGTGTGAGTATTGATACAATCCTAGGATTAGGCTGACTTTTCACCTCTGTGCCTATTCTTTGTGTAACACAATACGTGACACACACACATACACACATACACACACACACAGCAGATTGAGGGGTAAGCACCTACCAATGCAGTTTAGGTCTAACTGTAAGGCATAGGAGGAGATCACTATTGGACTCTCATTACAGGTCTGATCTTCATTCAAACCAGATGTGTGCCCACATAAGCAATCCATTGATTAGCTGTGTGGGTTTATTATTGTCTCTGTAGTCCCGTGCACAAGTGTGTGTTTGTGTGTGTGTATCATTCACAGTATGCTCGTTCTCCTCCAGCTTTTACACACATCTGGAGATGCAGATGGCCAAACATTCCACTCAGGCCTGATGCAAACTCCAGAAACACAGTCACAAATGAAGACCGGATGCGAGTCCTCCTCACAGATCCACATAGGCTTTACAGTGCTGTTTACATTCAGTTCTTCTTCGTTGACAACCTCCGCCTATCTTCAGTCAGCGTGATGAGAGATACTGTCACCAGTAATGGTGAAATGTAACTTGAATACAAAGAGAATTTACCTTTAAGCCTCATCAGCAGAGTCTGAACTTTAAACAGAGCTGCCAGTCAGTAAAAAAGTGCTGTATTTGCATTGCTTATTATGCCTCCTTCCTACCACAGACATATGACAGATAAACCAAAGGAGGAGTTAATTATATGCTTCTGTGCTACAGTGAGAGCGACCGACTTGAAAAGACAGGAAAGGCATACAGATCCCTAATAACAGCTGGACAAATTGGAAATTACATAAATAATACTTTTTTAAAACTTATACTTTCTGCAATAGGAACTGTAAAAGATGAAATCCAGATAATTATTCTCAAAGATCCTTCATTTGCAGATTCAAGCAAAATCTCTCATAAAAATAAAGCTGTTTCATTCTTGAATAAGCAGTCCTCCGTGTGTCCTTCTGCAGCTGTGTATTTTAGTCCTGTCAGAGTCTTCCTGGATGCTCTTCCCACACACTGTCCATCACGTGTTTCTGCTTCAGGCACGACTCTTTGGAACAAAATGTAGCGGAGACCATACGGGTATCCGAAATGCAGTCACAGATGTTTCCTGTCCACCATGACAGCAGCAGTTTGAGCTCAAGTGTGAAGATCAAATTGCAATCCAGCCAGCAGCGAGTCTCTTATCCTGTTGGGAGTATACCCCGTGTGTGCCGCGCGCTAGTCCAACTCCTCTTTTGTTTGAAAACAATAACATGTTTGGGGCTCTCAGTCAATAACATAGTGAGGACGGGCTCACATAAACACTAATAGACTCAGCAGTCATGACTGTTACTCCAAGGAAAAGTAAAATCTCGCTTTGTGGCGACGTGAAGGCTCCTAACCACCAGCAGAGAAATGAAACTCCACACTTCTGTCTCACAATATTACTTCTCACTGTAGCGATACAATTCAGCCTTCTTCATCCAGGTTCAAACTCCCTCTCTCTCTCCAGAAAGCTCCAATCAGCAAAAACAGTGTGCTTCCTCCTTATCCACCACTCCCCAAATATCCTGAGAAAAAGCTATTCTCCTTTTCCTGTTCACTTTCAGACCCAGAGAAAATGATCCAGTAAGCTCACACACAGAGACAAACATACCCACAGGACACAGACACACACAAGGCACACACGCTGCCCATGAGCACCAGGGAGGGGCTGAGGGGTGGGTAGTCTGCTGAGGTAGCAGTTTCTCAGATGGGTCATTTTGTAGCTTATATGTGGGGAATACAAAGGCAGCAGGATTACGATGTTGAGTGGATGCATGCATACCCATACATACTGCACACACACGTGACCTCAGAGCCTGGTTGACAGTCTCTTTCCTCTGTTAAAACAGCATGAGCTGGACATGGAGCATGTATGCAGCTGACTGTCAACAACATTAAATGGCTTCAGACTGCGAATCTGGTAAGTAGACAAACCATGATTTTTACTATCACAAAATATACCGATATTATGATATTGCTCTTATGTGCGCACAAATACTGCACAAGCAACCCTTGTTTAAATGACAATATAAATACAAAACAATGCATTAAAGAGGCAACATTGTGAAATACTCACACATACATGAAAGATCTATGCTATATTATTAAATTTAAGCTACTACTACTTGAGCTTTAAGTCATTTTGCACACTGTAGCTTGCTGTGTTGTTGAATCTATCATGTTCACATCAGTTGTATTAATGAGAACAAACTAAACATTAGAAACCTCTTTCAGCACAACTAAAAATGACTAGTTGCGTCAACCTCTAAAACTGTTTTAGCTCTGGATATTAAACTTTTATGGACGCATTAGCTTAATTATCACTGAAAATGTTTATTTATCTAACACCACACCGGTAGCAACACTTTCTACGGCCATGGGTTTGCCATGGTCGCTTAATAACTGCACCAGGGGTGAGGATGTGACAGTGAAAACTTACTCTCGTCCCCCCTCTCAGTGTCCTCGCTGAGGAGACCGCTGTTCGCCTCGTCCCAGGTTAAGATGAGGGGCACATCGTCGTCAGACTCCATACTAGCAGATAAACAGGCTGCAACCAGCCTCGATTAGCAAACGTCCAACTGCACTTTATCTAAGCAACCGTCTATGTGGATATGGTTATAGGTCTGTTCTGTAAACTGTAAGACAGCTGCACATCTTGGCTGCCCGAAGCTAAAGAACGCTGCTAGCTAACAAATCGAGTAACTTTTTTACGTTGGGCCAAGTTTAAATGTCTCTGGTGGCTTATACAGGAAGTAGCAACCTTTCAAGCTGTGTGAAAAAGAAACGGCCTGTGCGTTGCAGAATTGTTGTTTGTCAGTCACAGATAAAATCTGTCAGCCAATCAACACTGTCAACCAGAAGAACAAGCTGAAGCAGTCCGGCTGTGCCCATGGCGGCATCATCATTAGTCTGTTTCTTGGAGAACAAATGTCGTACGCGTTCTCGTGACATGTAGCCGATACCTAATTTTATTACGAAATTATTCTTTGAGCAAAAAACATCACTTGGTCCTCACTAACGATAATACAAAAGATCTTCAGATAGTATGAGTTTAGCAGGTAGATGGGGAAAAAAACAACATCTACGACACTGGAGCAATTCACGGCAGGCGGGTGACCCTAGAGAGTGTTTCAAAATAAAAGCGGATGAATTTAAGGCGCAGTCGTAAAAAAAACTCCGAATTATGCTGTGTTAATATATTTATTATCCATTCATTTCTAACTAAATTTTCATATATGCACACATTGAGTTTCTGCATCACACGCTTTTCGTAGTATGTGCCTTTGTTTTGATACTGCGGCGGGCATTCTTGGTATCTTAGCAACAGTGGAAAAAACAACAACACAACCTGCTATCACACAGGAATCGGAAGGTATGTCAGTAGCTTTAAGTAAATAAATTACATTAATGTGTCTTTATTTTAACTTAATTTTATTTGACCCAGTTTGATGTAAAATACTGTTACGGTAGGTACTATGGGCTTGAGGTTACATCTCCTAACCATGGCGAACGACACCTAAAAAAATCATTGCTTTCTACTGCACACCAAAAAAAATTGACCATAAACTAATTTTTAGGTACCAAATTGTTTTTGCAGGAAAATCACATGTATGGATATTACATGCCAATAAAATTGATTGTAATAAAGTATTATAAAATAAAGAAATGTATGGCATTACGCTAGTGGGACACTGCTTCATATATGTGTTCTTTGATGAACACTTATAGCAGTCTGGATCCCCACTTTAGTTGTAAGATGAACCAAAATCAAAGATCCCCCTCCAAGAAGATTTAAAGATATGTAAACATGACTCTAGTAACAATTCGTAGCATTTGTTTTTGCATAAATGCCTATTTAGAAATTATTAAAATCACATCTACACCTCTTCCTTCATTGAACAATCCATATTATAACATTTATTTTCAGCTGTATAAATATATTGGATTATATTACATAAGAAAAGACTCATCTTTAGGCACGTGCAACACAGGAAAGTTTCCACCTTAATTACACTTGTGTTGCCTGACACATACATACTACTGCAGTTTTACACAGTAAAGTTACACAAGTTACACAAACTTATGTGAGTTTGTGTAACTTGTGTACAGGTTACATCTGGGGACTGAAGAGACCAGAGTTTTGTTAGATTAATGTCCCATTCTTGTCTGATAGGACTCTAACTGCTCAACAGTCCTGGGTCTTCTTTGATATATTTTGCATTTCAAAATGCACCAAATATTTTCAATTGCTCAAAGGTCTGGACTGCAGGCAGGTCTGTTTAACATCTAGACACTTTTAATACACGGTCATGCTGTTTTCAGTATGAAGTTTAGCATTGTCATGCTGAAATATGCAAGGTATTGCCTGAAAAAGACGTGATCTGGGTGGGAACATGTGCTGCTCTAAAACCTGGATATATCATTCAGCACTGATGGTGCCTTTCTAGATGTGCAAGCTTCACATGCCATAGGCACTAATGCCATACCATCAGAAGTGCAGGCTGAATATTTTAAAGGAAAAATGGCCCAGAAAAGACTCAGCATTTCTGAATCATATTTATCATACATAGTCATATTTGGTTTCATTGCTTCTTTGATAGAGCTCTAACTTGCATTTTTGGATGGCACAGTAAACTCTGTTCACAGACAGGGATTTTTGGAAGTATCCCTGAGCCCATGCAATGGTGTCCATCACAGAGTGAGGCCTGTTTTTAATGCAGTGCTGTCTGAAGGCCTGAAGATCACAGACATTTAATATTTCGGCCTTGTCCCTTGAACACATAGATTTTTCCACATTCTTTGAATCTTTTGATGATATTATGCACTGTACATGATGAAGTATTCAAAGTCTGCAATTTTATGTTAAGGAACATTATTCTGAAATTGTGTGACAATCTGTAGATGCAATTTTTGACAGATTAGTGAACCTCTGTCCATCTTTACTTCTGAGAGACTCTGACCCTCTAAGGTGCTCTTTTTATACCCAGTGATGTTACTGATGATCTGTTCCAGTTAACTTAATTAGCTGCAAAATGTTCTTCCAACTCTTCCTTGTTAGTAACACATACTTTTCCAACCCCATTTCAATTTCATAATTACCTTTTTTCTTAAAATGGTACAGTTTCTCATTTTTCTGTATTCTATTGGGAATAAAATATTGGTTCATGAGATTTGTAAATCAGTTTTTATGTAATTGTGTGTAGTGAAAAAGAGTAGTAACAATGACCAAAACACATTTTACAGTGGAAGAGGGATTTATTATTTCACAATTTCACAAAAATATTTTGTTGTTTTATTTCTTTAGGTTGTGCTGCTTCACAATTATATAAGAGTTGTGACAGACACAAGACACAAGTAGCTTCTGGTAGGTAGTTAGGGCTGTAAGCCAGCGTAGATGAACATGTTTCACAGTACTTGTGTTCTTTTCCTACCTCCCAGTCTGTCTGCGAAGGTGGTAACAATGTTGGCTAGGACCCAATCAGAACATGCTCTCAACATCCATGAAGTGCCACAGCAGAAGCTGCCCTCTGCTGCAGCTCAACGCATCCTAAGCATATTGGAAAAGTGCATCAATCAAGTTGAAATTGTAGCAGCTCTGTCTGCTGTTCGTCAGTTAGACAGCATGTCTAGTGTTGCAGACAAAGAGTTGAGTGAGGCACTTCAAGAGCATCAAATGCTAGATGAAAGGTTGGAGACACTACAACGTCTAAATGAGGAATCAGGTGGGGAACAAGAGGGAGAAGATGAAGCAAGGAAGAGAGCAACGCTTCAGCTGGAGAAGGACATCAAGAACTCTGTCAGGGATCTACTAAGGTTTTTCCGAACCCATCCAGATGCAAGTTTTGGTTTAAAGGCTCTACAAGGCATGGAAATAGGGGAGGGTGAATGCAACCTAATTAGTGGGCTTAAGGTGTTTCACAGTCATATGGTGGAAAGGTTGCTGACCAGTCCGAATGAGGAGCTACAGCTGAGCCTCTCCAAGCAGATGTCTTCATCCTGTGCCCACAATCTGGAGCATATGATTTCACTGGAAGAACGAGCAGATGCAGCAGTGAAGCAAATAGATTCCCTGGTGAGGCAACACATTGGAGGTTCACATAGTGTCTTGCACGCCATGTCACATTCTTAGATGCAGCCATAAAAAAAATTCTTAACCTCTGGTTATGATGGTTTTCCATTGTCACCTGCCCTATCTTTTGCATTACAGATTTCTCAGAAACAAAATGAGATAAAACATTTGCAGAGTTCTCTGCAACAGAACAACACAGGAGAAGTGGGAAAGTCACTCCCCACAGACAAACAGTTCCAACCACAAGTCAAGACATCAAAGAAACAGGCCAGTATTCAACAGGAAATTGATCAGCTGAAAATTCAGCTGAACAATTTGACCCTTGAAAACAGACAGGCTGAGAGAGTACTGCTAGAGGTAAGTATAGTAAATCCAACATTTCCCAATAACTAATTCACATTTTAGTGGTAGTAACATATTTTGATTTTATAAAAAAATCTGTGTCAGATGTTCCTGTTGTGCTTTGTTTGCAGAAAAATGAAAAGGTGGAGAACAAAATTTACTACTTGGTCCAGCATTTTGACAATAAAATGAAGGAAATTCAGGTACAAAACTCAGACACCAACAACTCATCTCTATGCTCATTATTATGCGCATTATTTTTATGCTAAACCTGGATTGAGCAGTTATACCTCCTTGCAAACTAGCCTTTCAGGATCCTCATTTATGAAACAATTGAATGTTCATCTATGTTAAGTGATATTCATTTATCACAATTCTGATTTAACATATTCTTTGTTCTTCCCTACCCATATCCACCACCATATTTTTCTCTTCTCTATCCTTTTGCCTACCAACACCACCATGCCACCACCACCTGTCTCAGGCTGACCTGGAGTTGAATGAACGTGAAAATGAAAGGGAGGAGGAAGAGATGCAGAGGCTGGAGGTGCCTTTTTCTGTCCTTAAGGTGGAGTATGACCAGATCCTGGAGAGGCGTCGGCTAGCAGAAGAGAAGAGAAAGGAGGAGATGAAGGTGCTACAGTTGAAGACCAAAGCTGCTATTTTTGCCCAAGCCTGGTGGAGAGGCTACAGTGTTCGAAAAACCTTAAAGAACAAAGGCAAAAACAAGAAGGCCAAAAAAGGCAAAGGCAAGAAGAAATAAACCACTGACTAGTTTAGTCACTGTGGTGACACACCCTCTACCTATAGTGGATAAATGTTTTTATGTTTTATTCCCTATATTCAGTGTGTTTATCATTTGTCTTGTTTTTAATAAAACATTTATATTTTAAACTAGCATTTACGCTTTTCTGATCTATGGGATATGAACAGTTTCAGCACTTTGTCTTTGTGAGCATCATAGTGACGACATCAAACCAATCATAAACAATTAAACAGAAGCAGCAGAAAAGAAAATATTTTTAACATTTTAAAAAAATGGACATTCACACAAGTGAGTCTGTGAGTTTTGATGCATATGAGTAAACAACTTACACCTTTATAATACTTATTACATGCATGTTTTCTTTAATGACCACAGGGAGGCAGTACAGGCCTTGTGTACTAAATAATCACTTAACTATTTGGCAGTCATTAGGACAAAGGAGTCCAGAATTGAACCAATAACAGTATAGGTTACTACATCAGCAGTGCTATTATTATTTATCATCATTTATCAAGGTAAAACTAGTCTATAAAATCTATAGTTACCACTATCATCTCTTATCGATTCATAGTCGAGCACCTAGACATTCATTGAGGAGCTCAATAAATGTCCCTCAGAGCACTTCCATTATGTCCTGTAAAAACATTATTTCCTTATTAGTACATTTTGAAGCATACACTGCATTTAGCTTTAAATATGCATTTGATTAGTCATCTAGGTCCTCATGTTCTGATGTTACATATATAGTTTTGTGAAGTTGGATGGTGTGCACCTTACACATAGTCAGGGCCCCAAAGCTTGAGGTGAACATGTGTTTGCATGCTGGCTGGTAGTGAAACTCTCAGGTTTCAGTCTGGCCAATTTGCTTTGTTTGCGATGTGAAAGTTCATAAGCAATAAGTTCTTCAGTTTTGGTTCCTTCCCTCCCATACTGTCAGCTGCTACAGCTGTGCTCGTGGCTAGTGCTAGTCTGAGCATATGTGCACAGGTTGATCTGTCTTGCAGAAAGTGTTTTTTTTTTTTTTTTTTTTTTTGGCCGTAAAGGAAAACTTTGTTGACTTTTACCAAAGATCAAACCACAAAAAAACAATGGATGTGGTTACAGTCCAGAAACAGACAGAATATACATTTTAAATTGAATTAACTTTAATTTTTTTTACAGTGAGTTCCAATGGGCTTTCTGACCCTTGCTTTTATCTGTTTATCACTGTCTTTCTGAGAGGTAGATTGACAAGTTTTCAGTATATCTTCATAGTCTTGTATGAACAGCTTGATCTGAGGAGAAGACAAACAGTAGCATGTTACGATAATTGTTTTCTGTTTTGTCACCATCTCTGCTCTGTTGAGATACCTACCCTCTCCAGCTGTTTTCCTGTGTCATTTGTACTGACTCTGTCTTCTCCTTCGAATTTTCCACCTGCCATCTCATACAGGTTCAGCGTCGCCATCTTAATTTGGCCCATTAAGAGATTTCTTTTTGAAGCCGTTTCCTGAATTTGATCGTACCTTCTCTCCTACACAAAGAAAGGAACAACTGAATTTTATATGGTTCATGGGAATTCAGAACTTAAGCAACAATTTCTTCCAATACCCATATGAGAGCTTCATAGAGTGTCTCTTGTAGCTCGGTCTGTAGCTGCAATAATTTGTTGTTCTTTTGCAGCTGCGTGAAGTGATGCTGGTCCTCGAGTGTCGCATGTGTTCTTCTTAGTTGGTCGACCTGCTGCTGTGCCTCATTGTACCTCTTATAGAGACTGTCTCTGAAGTGAAGAAGACTTTCTAAATGACGTGCAAGTGAGTCCACATCTTCAAACTGCAACACACACACACACACGCACACACACACACACGCGCACACACACACACACACACACACACACACAAACACACACGCGCACACACACAAACACACACACATAAACACACACACGCACACACAAGATAACAAGATAACCAAGTAGAACTGAAGTGATGTTC
>OMLM01001552.1:109907-126718 GCA_900302695.1 Helostoma temminkii | reverse complement strand
AACACACACATGCAGGCACACACACACACATACACACATACACACACACACACACACACACACAGTTACTTGGCCTCTTACCCTTGACAGCCCTTATGCTCATATTAAGATCTACTTCAGTGATTTCAGGGCTGTTTCAGCCATAAACTCTCATTTAGGGGGAAATTAGCTTGGGTCTGAGTCTTGTTACTATACTGTGCTTAACAGCATTAGACCATTCTTGTGGCTTTTAAATAACAGCAAGGATGGATAGTACCATTCAAATAAACCTCCACAATCCTACTTTGTTGCACCATCTGTAATGGCCAAACATCCATTGTTTTACATTATTGTCCTGCCATTGTGCTGTCCTCTTAGTGCTATGCACTACTTACTGATTCTAATTGCATATACTTATGGCTAAGTATATTAACATATGCTTGGAAAAATGATGTTATACATCTATCAACCCATTTTACAATCCTACTCTGATCAAGCTATTGAGGAAAGAAAAACAATTCTTAAAACTCAGTTATTGTACATACAATTATAATTTTTATTTTGAAAATGTTTGAAAACATGACAATAGCATGCATACGAGTTTCTCACCATTGCTGTGCCGGTCAGGACTGTTGCTCCTTACTGCCACAGAGACGAAGCACCATCAGACCCATAGAGATGAACCATAATCAACTTTACCAATTACACTCCATCTCAGACCACTTATTCCACACGAAATGGCATCATTAATGCTAGACATCACACAAATGCCTTTCAGAGTTCTGTAAGAGACTCCAAATACACATTTATATATTCAAACCAATAGTTTAGACTGTAATGAAACAAGCTTTAGATAGGCCTTTGATGTTTTTAAAAAGCTTGTTTTACAAGAAAAATTGCTCTGCATAGGGCAGTGACTTTAATGCAGAATTCAGCAGAAACATAAGTCTATAGCACTTTAGTCACTACACAGAAATTTTTACACAGTCTTTTTTTTTAACATGTGGTGCCTCAACTATGCACATGACAAAACAAACACGTAACAAAAAATGAACATCTCTGTATGTGATTGTCTGTCTGTCCTTGTGGACTAGTAAATTTGAATTTAGAGAATAACTAGAGGGCAAGTGGAAGGGTTAGTAGTGTATGAGCTGAAGTGGTGGGGGAGTTAACGATAAGCACCACTTAGACTCTTTGATCACAAAGGTTCATCAATCTACTGTCCGGCCAGTGTGTCTGAGAAAGTCTTTCACAGATGGATTAAGGTCTTACACACACACACACACACACACTGTGTTTAATATTACTTTTCCACCTTACCCAAAGCTTTATGCTCCTAGCTAACCTAACTCCCAGCTGTACAGGGGTCATGGCATAGCTCTGTTACTGTACAAGTAAGCATGAAGCGATGCAATCCATCTTCAGAGCTGGAGGCCCCTGAGGTCTCATTCTTTCCTCCCCCGTCTCCCCATCTCCTCATCCTGGCTTGACTTTGTCTGGAGATGAAGGGTTAAGGAGGAACAGACCCTCTGAAGAGTTGCCTGCTTAACCTCTGACCTTATGGTGTATGAGAGAAAGGAAGAAAAAGAAAAGCAGAGAGAGGGAGGTCTGACAACTTGTAACAGACATGCAACCATGTAATTAAATGTAAATACACTGGGTGAGAAGTTTACTTAGATAACAATTTTTAAAAATAAACCTTGCTGTGTCATGTCCATTCATTCTTTTAAGATAAGTGTGCTGTAAACTCTGAGCAGGTGTAAGAGGTGAACTTTGCTTTGAGAGACACAGAAATGTGAGATGCCAGAAGAACGAAAGGAAGGAAGGTGAATGGTGGTTTGGAGAGCAGTCTAAAAGGGGGACCACCAACACACCCCCACCCTTCTTTTTTTGTCCTCCATTGTGGCAGACCCCTCCCCTCTCTGGGCAGCAGGTTGTCAGTGAGAGGCTCCAGCTGGTGAAGACTGGAGATGCCAAACAAACTGTCAGAGATAAGAAGAGGCGGACAAGGTACGCACAGCACCCAAATCATTCTTGGGGGTTCACTGCAGAGTGGAAGGTGCTAGGGTCCTTTATACTTGATAAGAGAGCATAATACACTTTAAACAATACTCTACATTGTTGAGATGGCTGGACACTTTTGGAGCATACATTTGAGAAAAGGTGCAGGCAACTATTGTTATCAGGTCCTTCATATTGATACATGCATTGAAACTGATAAACTGCACTGCACTTAAAAGAGTTTCCACTCGCAAGGTGCTAAACATACTTTAAATAACTCACTGGGAATGTTAATTGTTTGTCGCTGCTGTGTTTGTAGTCACAAAGGAGAACGTTACAACCAATTGACTTGATTTATTTGATTTCTGTATATAAATCTGACTTAATCTCCATAGAACAGAACATATTTTGTTTGTTTATCACAGCTATTATTCATTATTTGCAGATGGAGGATGAAACTGGAAACAAACCTTCAATGAGAAACAAATATCTCTGAACAATACCGTCATGTTTCACAAGTCAACAACAAACTAATCTTTACAAATCTACAGTAATAAATACTATTAGCAGGAACAAAGCTATAAAACACAAACATCTTTACATCTCATAATCACACAGATACATACACACATACTCTCACATACACACATCAAATACATAGCAAGGAATGATGAGGATCTGCTCTCTGCATAATAATGGTTTGTAATGTTAGAGCACCTTCTCAAATGTTACTGCATGTAAAACATCAGGGCAGAAATATATTTTTAAAAACTGCTTTGTTACACAAAAAAAACCCCAAATCTCAATCTCATGTGTCTATTTAGCACAAAAGGAACCACAGAGGTTTCCATACAGTTAGATACAAGGATTAAAGTAATGTCCAAATTGCAGGGAAATGCACATAAATGAGTAATGTTGTATGGATATGGCCAATTTAGATAAATATCACTCCATTTACAACACTGTTTCTTTGCGTTTGCTGAGCAACCCTTGCATGTCAAGGATCAACACTCGACTCATGAATAATTCAGAAACAAACAAAAATGGGCCAACATGCGCACACATAAAACACACTGCAGTCCAGCTCTAACTGGTGAGCTGGGGATAAAAAGCAGCATGTGCTCATTGGTTGGCTGTCAGTGAACGGAGAAACCTGATTGGTCAGCTGGGGGTGACTGGGAGGACAGTGGTGACAGCTGTGTGACGCTGAGTTGTTCGTTTACCCAGAATGCAGTGGAAACAGTGTTTACAGGTCCTTCAGCCTGTAGCATGGTCTAAACAAACTGTTTATCTCTATGGTGCAGAGCCTGCAGCTACTACCGCCTGTCTCATTGGAAATTAACTCATAGCATCTTTGAGCTGAGCTGACATAGGCTTTCACACACATACGAGCACACATAAAGTCAACTCATGCCTTTTCTCTGTCACTGGGCCTGAGCATGGAGCTTTGCTAAAGAGAAAAAATGTCTCCCTCAGGCTCAGCTGTGAAAGCTGAGATTATTTTGGTCAGTAAATGTTACTGCCAGCCTGACAGTAGGTCACAATTTACATCCTTCACAATGCAAAGAGTGGGAGTCAATGAGAGGAAAACAGCCTAGTGCTGTTCACATTTGTCATTGTCTGGCCTTAGCAGGGCTCACAGTGCAAACATTTGGGTGACACCAGTCTTTGGGTTATGGAAATGTGACAAGGTACAGCTTTGTTTGTGCCAGCTCAGACTCTTTTTCAGTGTCTTTAAACTTAATTAATGTCCATGTTCACTGCTCCATCCAGCCCCGGAGAAAAATATGACAGAAACAAGTGGTACCTCTTCACACAGCACAAAATATCACTTGTCACAATGATGTTACAAAGGTTATTATATGTTTAGTCTGTGTATGGCGCAGCATTGTTCAGAAGAGAAAAAGGGTCATTACATACGAGACAAGGAATCTCTGTCCACTGATCAACCTTCAAACATGTCCTCTGGTTTAGTTAGGAGGCCGCACTCCATTCTGGGACTCCACATCTAATGTGTGTGTGCGTCTCTAGTGTGTGGTAGAGAGGAGGAGACAGACTGGGGGTGTAGCGAGGATACTCTCTGAGAGGGGGGCTAAGCTGCCTGTTGTGGATGTTTTGGGAGGTTTGTGTTGGAGGTCCAGAGCTCTGGCTCTGATATGGGTCATGAACAACATGTTCTCCCAGCGGTGGAGAGCTTTGGTGGGCTATAGCACTGAGTCGGGAGCCCTGAGGGCTGGAGCTATAAGGAGGGTGAGGGGTGTAAGGTGGGTAGGGGTCCACTGGGGTCATGGCAGAGGGAAGCGGGCAGGTATATGACCATGATGTACAGTTGAGTTCATCCAGTCTTGGTTCTGAGCCAGCAAACATGCAGGCCTGGCGCTGTCCCAAGTCTGAGCTGTAGGGGGAGTCAGTGAGGACCAGTGCAGGGTTGCTGGATAGACTGGATGGAGGAGCATAAGAGGAGGGTTGATAGAAAGACTCGCCCTCACTTGGTGAACTGCAAGTGAAGGACTTCTTGTAGGAGTGCTGGCGGTTTCCTGGAGAGCAGTTCTCCTCCACTGCAGACAGAGACAGAGAGAAAATAATGCACTGATTTTCTCTTTTGACATTAATGACGAGTGAGAACTGAAAAAGTTCCAGCTCAGAGATTCCAACTTCCCACATTAGTCAGTTGAATGCTGAGATAAGCGCACAGTGCAGACATGAAGGAAAACTGATTTAGTTTACCAAATTTTAGAGTATGCATGACATTTATTTGTGTATAAACATGATGCAGTTTGTCTGTAATGTTACCAGAAGAAAACTGAGATGTAAAAGGCATTTGTGCCTTGCTTCAGACTAACCAGGCATGTAGAGAGATGTGTGCATTTTTATTAACCAACTGCATCAGCCTGAAAGCTCAGATTCATCTGAGTTGCAGTGATGATTAGTTAAGCAATCAGTTAAGTGTAATTCAAACAGTGCTTCTCTGCTTTCTCTGCCACTGAAGAAAATATATTGACATGAAATCATTTAAGTCTTATTACACTTTGATCTGAACTTTCTAAAATAACACTAAACATAATAATTCTTACTTAATTCCAAACTCCACAGTTATTTTTACTACTTTCTGCTGTAGATGTAAATGAACAGACTTAAATATAAATTGTTTATTGATTGTTTACATTTGCTGCCTTAGTAAATCTGATGTTACACATTTTGCTTACATATATGCCAGTCACAGTACAAATTAATGTAAATCTGCTTTTTAGGTTTTGTGAGTTCCTTATATTATTCTCAGGCAGCCACTGCTTTCCATTTCAAAAAGCCATACAGACAGACAGCATGAAGAAACATTTATTTCACAGAAAGGTAAAGTTGTTTTTTTGTCAGTTAGCAGTTAGTCAGTATTTATGATCATTACGCTTGCGTGTAGCTCACAAATGCAATGTTTTTTTAGCCACTTTTTTATATATTATTAAAAAAATGCCTTGCATTATGGATTGTCACTGAATGACAATGCTGACAAAAATAAAGATAATGACTTGTTTACAGTGGTGGATTAACTGATTTATATACTGCCTGTCTGATTGTTAGATGATCAATATTTCAGCTCATTCAAACAATACACAATACTCTATTATGTATTCTTTGTGTTATACTGTATGTATTTGTAGTCATTGGTCTGCTTGAGTAATAATTTGAAATAAGGAGGTATAGTGGTTATAACACTATAGTGACTTTATGATCACAATGATTAAATGAATATTAAGGTAAATAGGGATTATCTGTAGTCCTGTGTCAGGGAATCAGAATTTGTACAGCTTGATACTTAGGCAGTAAATGTCTTTCACACAGTGTAGAGAAGGTAGCGACATACACTTTATTCCTACCTTTTCTCTTGGTGCAGTGGTAGCCTTGCGGCTGTTGGATGTGCTGCAGGTGAGGCAGGGTGTAGTGTGTAGGTGGAGGACTCAGCAGCTCCTGAGGACTGCTGCTGTTCAAGTCGTTCTCACAGCTGTAGGGGGAGCCAGCAGCCTCAGGTGAGCCCCGCAGACCCCGACCATCCCCACTAAAGGGGCTCCCAGTGGAGCAAGCTCTCTGACGGACAGTGCTGCGAGGGACCACAGGATAGTCCTTACTGAAACAGAAGGAAAGATGTAGTTTGAGAATTACAGCAGGTACAACAATTGGAATCTGATTATCTTATGACTGCAGGTACACAGGTACTGTATGCTGCAGAAAACTGCCGTTACTGACTCTGTACAGGTATTTCTGTTAGACATACCTGTACAAATGCTTAAATTCTGCCTGGATATAGTGTTTTGTCCTTGTTTTTTCTTTTTCTTTCAAGTCTGCTTAGCTGCTTTCCATCCTTTCAGGTCTGATCTCTCTCTGTACACACTGCCCTCTTTGTGAACTCAGTGATACGTAGGGGACAGCAGGCTACATCTCCCTGACTCTCGCTGAGACAGTGACACACTCACACACATGCATGCACACTCACAGCCAGTGCTGCTGTGAGATAATTCACCGCTCTAAAAATAAACATCCCTCCGTGTGTCACTTCAGATAGAGTCCTCTCTTCTCCTCTCCTCTCTTCTCCTCTCCTCTCCTCTCCACCAACTACAGCAGCACAATGATGCTGCATTTAAAACCACCTTGTCTTCCTCCCTTCTTGTTACTCTCCCTCCCCTCAGTAACAGCCTCTCCCATTGGCTTGCTAAAATCTATAAACTGCCTGCCACATCAGCGCTTGAATGGAGATTAGTTGAGCACGCAAACAGACACCATGTAGGGCAATGAGATGATCAGCAGTGACAGTCTAATAGACCAGCAGCAACGTGATATTATCTGTCCATCAATGCGTGTGTGTGTTGCGTGCTCTGTGTGTGTTGTGTTTGTGTTGCACGTTCTGGATGAGGTTTCAGGCTGAGATCAACCTTCAGGTGACAATGGCTCACATCTCTTTATACCACTTGGCTGTGCTTACAAACACACACTCACATCTTAGACCATATGTACTCCATCATAACAACCCTCCCCCTTGGGTGAGGGCAGGAGAAAGAGAAGAATAGGTTTTATTTCCTGTGTATGCTCATGAGTGAGCAGATACTGGAAACAAACACATTAACACAGCTCACCCCTGTAGTTTGGCCATGCGGTGCAGCTCATTGTCGTCACTGCCTCTGAAGCCCTTTGCAAAAGGATTATTCTCTATCTTCAACTGTGTGATCTGAGGACAAAACATAGAAAACCTATTACATCACAGTTTCATGCATGCACAGACACACATAGCCACAAAAGCACATTCAGTTTCTAACCATTCTTTTCACTGACTGAAAGCCAATAGTCAACTATTAGTCAGGGGAGCTGTAGATGTTAAAACCAGCCCCGCTGAAGCTCTGCTTGGCCAACATTCCTCAGCCACTGACGTTTCTCGCGGAGCGAACACTGTTCTCACCAGCTGACACAGAATAAACTGTTTACCCAAACAGTCGCCAGGTTTAAGGATTTCAGGCCAAAGCTTTTAGAGGTCCAAAGTTGGGAGCTTTGATGTTAGGTCCTCAAACTTTTGTCAGTGATGTCATGGAGGGAAACCTTCCTGTTTTGAAGGCTTTCATTTGACTAAAGACTGTGTCCACCACAGAGCAGGCAAGTGGATTGGAGATCTGACACAAGCTCAAATCCAAACAAACTTTGAAGTGCTGATAATACTGATATGGACCTCCACCAAAGTAGTGACTCAAGTGCTATAATATCTATACAGTAAAAAAATATTAAAATGTGTGTGCAAGTGTGATATCAATAGTATTAAACCTACAGTATGTGTTAGTGTAGGTATGCACACAATAATATCACTGTATTATAACTCAGATAATTAAACATAATGTGCATTACTCAAAAGAATTAAATTTTGGTCACTTTGTCCTTTTGACAATTAGGCTACAACTAATACTACTACTACTGATAAAAATATAAACGTAGTGAATTTTAAAATATATCTCTTCATAACATTACCCAGATTTACTTTATACCATATTCGAATTAATTTTGATAAAGTAGAAATGCAGTTACAATTACATTTAACTACTTTTAAAATTATCAATATTTACTTTCTGGTCCTTGTTTGTGTGTTGTTGTTGTTGTTTTTTACACTTTTACTAAACAATAAATAAAAGAATACCATATTGAAGTCAGCCTGTTTGTTAGTAATAAAAAAGTTAGTAATATTGCTAACATCATATAGAATAAACAGAACTTAAGAAAACAACAATTGCAAAACTTTGTAGAAAATTACAGAATATAGTTTATGTTAGTTCTATAGTGATCTTGCTCACTTCAGCAGAGTGGCTAAAAGTTTCAGCAACCTATGTCAGTAGATGCTGATGAAACTGCCACAACCACAGAAAGAAACAGGTCAGACTAACACACACACACACATACACACATACACTGATAATTTATTTTTGGACATGTTTACAAATACTGAGTAAGGACACATAAACAAAGAAGATGAAAATTGACTTTCTGGATATAAAATACAGACAGTAATACAAACAGAGAAAGCCGCTCATATGTGTGTGTGTGTGAGACAGATGAAGTCTGACTGTGGCCAGTGACCAGAGGCAAAGCTTCATACACTTAGAGACAAATTTGAGCGAGAAACAGATGTGATTTACACACACGACTCTGGGATCCATTCTTTCCATAAATGTTAGAATAATGATGAGGAAGCCTCTTCAGGCGGTACTCTTCATTTTCAAACACCACTTTTGGATTCTTATAACATTGCTGCAGGGCCCTGCAGTGTGTCTGTGCTATTTAATGTTCACAGTGACTTTACATGTAGCAAAAACCACCATTACTCTTACAGTAGTTTTTCCACTGAAAAAGCTTTAGGTGGCACCATTATAAACATACAGTATGTGACAAGGACATTGTTTCTGTGGTGTGTAGCCTACCTTGTGGTTCTGGTAGGATGTCACAGCAATGAAGGCAGTCTCAGAGAAGACGTGGGTGCAGAAAGCCGTGTTTTTTGAGCCAAAGCCGTTGTTCTCGTCTGCCTTGACAATATGGAGGCGAGGCTGGTATTTGTGCATGGAGTTGAGTATTATCTGCACGTGAGACATTCAGAAGGTGAGGTTTAGATATGTGTCATATTGTCAGAAACCCACTGGCAGATGTTGGAACCTGGACTGGAGGCCAGGTAAGGCCCACCTCAACACGAACTACACAGATTTCGTGGCTGACATGCATGTTTAAGGCAGAGAATCTGGGTTTACATAGTAGAAGTCTCAAACTGAAACAGAGGCAAAAGAATTTTTATTATGGCCACTCTCCAAGACTTCAGCCAAGATTTTAAAACTTCTGCGGGTACAAGTCCTGCATGAAAGATGCTGAGTAGCTTGTTTGGTTTGATAAATGACCAAACGTATCTTAAAAGCGCTTCAACTACATATAAACACTACTACTACTTTGTACATGAATCTAAAATGAGTTGCCACCTCAAACGAAAGAGATAGTGAAGCATATACGCAGTATATTAAACACACTGACTTTCTCAGATGAATGTGGCTATTTACCTTGAACCACAATCAATTTATTAGACCAAATCATCTGATTTTCATCAACATTGTAGGTTAAAATGAGGTTGAACTTGGAGGCCACTTCCTTCTGTATCATTTTGTGTTTATTCAAAACCCTGATACATTTATCTAGGATGTAAAACTACTACAGTCTGAACTATTTCCCACGACACTGACAACTCAACAAGTGGGTTTTAATTGGATCAGGGCCCTCTGTGTGTGCGCGCGCACGGGCGCGAGCGCGTTTGTTTATCCAGGGGGGCTCAGTTTAATCGCAGTGACGTGTCTGACGGTGACATGCATTAGCTAATGGACGTTCACTGAAATCATTACCTCTAATTTACAAGGCTGAAAAGATTACGTAAGTGTTTGTGCGCGCGCACATGCACCGACACGCACAGACGCGCGCGCAGAACAGCACTACCTGCTCACCTGTTCGCGCGCCGTACGGTTCTATGAGCGCTACGGCTCCGGGACGGTCAGTGCAGAGTAACTGCTGCTGCGGTATGAAGCCTGGGCTTGGCGGGAATGAGTCTCAGCTCTGTGAAGTGCGTCCGCTCTGCCCTCGCGGTGATTTGTGCTGTGTTGTGATGTCTGCCGAGTTATATTCAAGAGAGTGACCTACTTGTGCTGCCAGCTGAGCGCTGGAGTGAGTGGGCACCTCGGGTTATGCCTGGACCCGTGGCTGTAGTTTAATTCTTCTTCAATTACAAACACCACAGAGTAATTTGTTTAAAATGTGTATGTGGATATTCGGTTGTTTTCATTAGTTTTGTAACCTAATGCTGACTTTTTAATCACATTTTTTTTTAAAATAGTCTAAATTAAGTCCTAAAACCGCAGCACTCCACAGACTCGAATTAATTTTGATATGCATGTACACTTTCTGTCTGCATAAACAGATATAAACCACAATTAAATGTTATTATACAAAAGTCTCACATGTCCAAAGGGATCCAGGTGGTTGTTGGTGAGTTTGAGTTTCTGAAAAGAGACGAGCTGGCGGCTCCAGTGCGCCCCGGTGGCGGGAGAGTCCGGATGGACGTACAGCCTCCCGGGCATGGCGGGCTCGGCCTTTCCCGTGATGGACCTGTATGACCAAGAAAATGCTGCATATCAGAAAACAGTGAGGTACCGACAGTCACTGGGGTTTGTCAGGCCGTCTGTGCACCACTCTTCCTTGACGCTGCAGGCCTGCGCTGCCTTGGGCTGCGGGAGGCCTATCCGGTGCTTTAATTAGACAAACACAAAATGCACCATGTTCTGCTGAGGTTTACATCTGGACCTGAGCTTAGTAGACCCAAATTAAGTCGGTCTCCCACAACAGTGCTGTAGCTTCTGGTATTTTCTGGAAGATAGATGTGTTTTATGAAACTATACGCCTAAAACCGTCAAGTTAAAAAACTTTACATTATCACAAAAATAAAAGAAAAATAATAACAAGCGTCCAAAAAGGGTGATAATTAATCTAATCTGAACTGCTGCTCTATTGTCTAGGTTTTTAACAGACTCACTGAGGAACACACACTACAAATGGGGCCAAGCTGTGATGATTTTCGATTCTCAACGCATTAAACGTTTTAAAAGTGAATTTCTCGTTATGTTTTAGCCGATACCCGACAGACTATATGACACATTAAACAACAAACAAATTAGGGCTTCAAGTACCCGAGGGGTTGTGATCTCAATAGCTTAACTAACAGACTAATAGCCAAAGGCGTTTCCAGCTTTTGAAAAGGCCTCGAACAAATATCGATCATAGAGGCCTGTGTTCCTGTGTTTAAAGCCTGGTGTCACATGTGACAGCAACACATTACAATTAAACTAAAGAAAAGAAATAAAACGTATATTGGGATGTGTGTGAAAACAAAGCTGTTATACCTGATGGGATCAAATCACCCATACTCACATAAACTTACCAAAACTTTCTCTCGTTAAAATGCCTGCAGGCACTGAGCGCCTCCATTAGTGTCGCAGTAACTTTACCCGCAACCCCCCGCTACACTGTAATAACCGAGTGAAGAGGCTGAGCACTGATGGATCTCTACGCAGAATTAGTGAAGTTTCCCCCTCAATACAAAACGCAGCTGAATGGGAGACTGTTAAGCCTGAGCCCGTCTGTCCGCCCGGATCTGCACAAAGAACACGACCTTTACATGGTGCAAAGTCGGGGACAGAGCGCAGGGAGTAAACCAGCAACAACGCTTTACCCAGATTTCTTCTGATATTCGGTAAAGATTTTTGGAAAATGTTCACAGGACCCACAAACATTAAATAAAGTAGAGAAATATGAAAATGTGGAAACAATATTACCCTACCGATTTTTCAGGAATATAGACTAGTGATTATTAAAAAAAAAAAGTTTTACTGATTGTGTACTGTACAAATCTACCAGTCACATTGTCGACGAGAACAAGGTTTGATTATTAATAAATTTAAATTATTAAGCTGACCTGCCACCTCATGCAAGACATTGTAAACACTTTAGAAAATCTGACGCTAAATTAGTTTACACTAGTCTGTCGCAGGTTTGGAGATGTGAAGTCAAACTAGTTTACATTTGGTCGATTAGTCTGATAAAAAAATAATTATAAGTACGAACCATTTATTGTCTGCAAATTTGTAGCGATGATCATCCCCGGGCACAATGTCCATGAGCAGTATATATTTGGTTTTTGGGTTGAGTCCTGTGACCTTCACCTTGTAACTGGGGAACATCCTCCTGTAGGGAAATCATTCGAGAGAAATATCAATAGTGACCTCTCAACATTATAAAAATAATATTAATAATTAAATAACATGTGTATAAACGTTCCTCTGTAACAATACGTCCACTGGTTACTAGTGACATGCGCACTGCTTATGTTGTCCCAGAGCTGCGTTTTTGACCTTTTTGTTTGGGTTTTGATGAACACAATGTTGATTAAAGGTACAAATTGCTTTTACAATGTTCTAATAACAACACAAACGTGTTATTAGTGAACCTGATCCCACTAGAGCTGAAACATAAATATACTCATATAGCAACAGTGGACCACGACTTTTTCTGGTTCATTTACAGAAGACTAGAAACAAGACAAGACACGACAAAACATGATAAATAAAGTAAATCCAAAGTCAAAATATATGTATCTAGTCAATTTATCTTTTCTACCTCCTCCTACCTTCCGGCTTTGGTGATGATCATTTCAGTTCCCACTTCATCAAACTTTGTCCAAAGTTCCCTGTCATGAAGGAAAACTTTGATTCCTTCCATCCCCTGCAGAAAAATATAAACAGAGCTCACTATAATTCATAGAAAGTAGAATTAAAGGAACACACAGATCTCCAAATGACTCACACCTTTAAGCCTACAAATATATTAAGTGTTATGATACAAGCCTAATTCTAAAATGCTAAAATGCAAAAAGAATGAGGTGTTTCACCCGCAGGCTATCAATACATTTGTGCCATATCTTTTATGAAACAAAGCCGCAGTGATGGCGCATGAAGTTGGTTAAACTCAATAATCAGAAATCAGTATTTACATTATGCTCCACAGTGCAGCCCGGGACCTGCTGGTTCGACGCTGTCTGCGGTGAAGATGGCGAGTTTAGGGGGAAGCTGTGATTCTCCTGCTTGGTCTCTTTTGGGGAATCCATGCAGTCCGAGTCCGGACGCTCTGCAAGGCCGAACTGGTCCCCTCCGTTTGCCATGTCCCACTGAAGCACACACAACGGTCAGGATTACATTCTGTGTATTTGGTTTTTGTGTCGTTCGTGTGGTTCCCACACACATAACAAACTTATTTTACAATAATATTTATACAGACTATAATTTGAAGAATATCCGTTTAGACATGCCAACAAAAGTTAGTTCACTTAATTTTATTTTTTGCAATCATTTGGACAAAATACAACATCCGATCTAATACATGCGCCCGATAACACTGCTGGAGATGTTTTGTGAGAAACTATATTTATTAAATGATACACAAAGTGCCTGTTAATTCTTTATAATGTACCTATGTTCAGTGATATTTTGATGTAAAAAAACATTAATTGCTGATAATCTCTCTCCCTCTGCATAAGAATATGACTTACATGCAAGTCTTCCAGTGAATTAGACTAACTGATCCAATAACCTAATCAGAGGCTTCCATCTAGAAGGAGATTAAATGTGCATGAACCTAAACTTTAACATTGTTGTCGAGGAGAGCTACAGGATATAACTGGCTATTGATTATTTGATTGTTTATTATGAACCAATCCAAAGGTCAGACTCTTATGTGGTCATATTAACGGCATATACAGTACATTCACATCATCATACAACCTCACTGGATGATAATTTGAGGCTTAAAATAAAGTGTAAATTTTGAATTAAATTAAAGTACGCGCTGTTTATAAATGGCAACAGCTCTTAAGGTGCATATCACTGACATCTAACAAGCAGACCACAGCACAGTCTGGCGTGTGTGTTTGTGTGCATGGTTTCTCTGAGGGCCTTTACCTCAAACGCACTGCTCTGCTCTCCCGACCAAAAACACGCACATTCTCCTCCTGCGCGCTCTGCCGGCTGCTTGCTTTTTGAGGCTTGCTGTGATTTCCTCCAAATTATTCTCTTATAATCCAACTGTCCAATTGTTGCCCTGCCGGTTCTCAAAAATTCACCATGCTCCCCGTGCAGCTCTGAGATACCATCGGGTTGTTTTTCGCTCTGCTGTCCGTCTCTCTGCGCGCAGACCACGGCTCGTCCGCTTTATTGCCTCCGGTCACCGCCGGCTACAGACGAGGCTGAGACTCTTTCAGTGTAATTTCCTCCTCATTTCTCTCGCTCCTCTCCTTACTACCCTCCCGGACTCAGCGGCAGCCGTTATCTGAACTCCGTTCATCAAAGCCTTCATTACAAATGGAGTCAAGTCCGCCTCAGATATTCTGCCCACCCCTTTCTGCCCTCCCTGCGCTCCCATAGGTCTGCACGGTGCATCGGTATCTGCAGCCCAAATCATCTGTGACACTGGCCAATCACACGCACATACACACATGCACTCGGGTGCAAGCACACACACACACAGGCTACGCGCACTCGGTCGGTCGAGGATGATTTATTTTTCAAAAGCATAATTATTACTCTTTACTGCCCGTGTTTGTCCAGCATCGTTGAACCATTTTATTCGGTGTTGTGTCACGCACACGCCAAAGTGACTGTTGATTCCCTTTCGGTCTGAAATATCTGGATAATACATTTAACTCCCGAGATTGATCAGATAGTCTTGTTAAAGTCAGCGAAAGTGGAAATATTTTTTACTCATGTCTGATTTGACCTTTGGACCACTGATGCCAGGTGAAGACGAGTATAGGCATAAGTAGTATGAAAACTAAAATGAGGGGGGAATTTAATTTAAGTAAATATTAGTATAGTTAATTCACCTCACCAGATTCAACCAGAAAAGATGACTGAAAAATATAACGTGTTATTTTTACTGATTTTGTTTGTGCACAGTCTAACACTGGGAACACCATTCATTATCCCACGCTAGATTATGGATTCAGGATACAGGAGCAGTAGCGGTGGCAGCAGGTTGACGCAAGCTCGCATCACTTTGACAGGATTACTGTACATCCCGATAACAGGAGGCATCCAGGGTTGGAAGTTGAAGGGGTCATCGCGGGGCCAGCATCACTCCATTGCCGTTTCTACCGATTTACAGCGGTTCTCTAGTTCCACATCCCTTCACTCATCCTCACCATGCGCAGTCTGCTAAATCAGGATGTGTTTGCACATATTTAAGCATTTGGCTACTAATGAATTCCACTACACGTCCATGATGTTGGTTATATTTCTACAGCTTGAGTCGAGGTACCTACTAGGTCTGAAATAACCTATTGTAGAGATTAATAAATGATAGCTTCATAAATTGAGTTTGGACGGAGATACAACAAGATAAGTATTTTAAGACTAAACAACTAAGCCCGAAATTGTGTGCGTAAAATGTGCCCTTTACGCACGGGGATTTCTCGTTTCTCTCACCTGCATATACCATGGACCTGTTTAAAAAAAAATCTTACTAGTCCGGTCCGTGCACAGTCTATGGTGCAAGACGCGACAATCGGGTGTCGTAGTGAGCTTTGCCAATGAGAAAGACAGAACCTAAGTGTGTGTGTTTGCGTGTGTGTGTGAGCGCAGTCGCACGTACGTCAAGTTTGCGATATGCTTTGATACCCTCCCAATAAACCCACGCGTAGACGTCACGTGTCTGTGTGGCTGATGAGCTAATGTCATCAATAACTAGTGCGTGTGAACATAAATTATTCTCCCTCTACTTCTCAAGTTTAATTAATTTTGTCTAAAGTTTTTTAAAAGTAATTTTGAAAGGCATTGGAGAAAACACTGGTTTATTTTCACTGTGTTGATCCGTCAGTCTGGACAGTTTAGCGTTTTGCTGCGGTCAATCCAGGATCACTCTGAAATATATTATTCATCACATGCATTAAATGCGTTTACAGAGAGGTTTTGTTGAAAGTCTTGATCCCTTGTCGACAGGTCAATGATCTGACAACTAAACATAAATAAACCGATGTATTTTTTATTTGAAGAAGGATGAATTATCTGAGAAAGTATTTAGAACAAAGGCCAATAGCGTTTATATTAGATAACAGTATTTGCATTTTAATCCTTTATTCTGAACGATAGATGTTTATTTATGAAGATAGCTGCTCTATACTCACAGTTACAGTGGCCTAGAAATGAATTTATCTGGACCTTATGTAAAACTGTTACTGAGACAACTACTTGTAGAGACTCTGGATGTAGAATTAAATAAAACATCGGTAAAAAAAATAAGGAAAGTTGATGATGCAAAGATGATGTCCGTTATTTAATTTGAAAATCAAAATTATTTTGTGTGTCACACAAAATATGCAGGTTAGCCAAATATATATGTTAAATTTCCTCCGTTAGTTAACTGCAAAATAATAAGTGTAAATAAAATCATTAATTACCTCTCAAACTATACAGATGAACTTTGTACTTAATGTGTCAACCAAAAACGCAAAATAATAAATAATCATAATAAATAATTTGAGGCCACATTTTAAAACTGTTCAAGTCATAGTTGTTGAGTTAGTTATCATTCTTATCCTAGTCCTTGAAATATGATATAATTATATACGTGTTTAATAATCAACTGTTATAACTAAATATAATAAGTATAAAATAAATCTCTATACAACTTCAAATGACTGTCGTACCTATTGGAAACATCATTAAAGAAGTTTAATT